>PVLC010025382.1:0-23636 GCA_004027655.1 Graphiurus murinus | reverse complement strand
TGACTTGAAGACTTCTGCGCAGTCTCTGAAAGTGGTCTGTTCTTCCTTAGCGACGAGAGCGTCCTTAGCTGCGTTAAAAAACGTAAAGCATTTAGACGGAGTTCACGAAAACATAAAAAGTTTGTTATTTCAAGAGCCAGGCATCTGGTGAGCTTATATTCGAATTCTTGTAATCAGCCAAAGGATGTGCCAGTTTTTTAGCCTTTCCAAACAAAGCTACTCTTTCAACCTGTTTTCCTATTGATTCTGAAAATTTATTACAAATAATCCTTCCCTCTTTGGGTCTCTACTGTGCATAATTCCAGGACCTCAAAACCAGCCATAATAAACTAATATTCTTTCCAACTGAACAGCATCGGGTAAACATGTTGCCGAAAATCAAGAAGCAAAAGGCTGTAAAGCAGTGCTCCTCCAGCTTTGCTCCATTCCCATGAGGCTGAGCTCCCCTGCAGCCAAGGGGACACGTCTGTTCTTTCTTTTTATATATCTGAGACTTAATCTAATTTAGACTATTGCATTGAGACATTTAGCATTCCTTGGATTTTGTTTTCTTAATATTTTGGTACTGGCATTGAACCCAGGGTATTCTACCTCCGAACACCACCTCCAGACCCTCTTATTTTTTTCTAAACAGGGTCTCAATAAGTTGCTGAGGCTGGCCTCAAACCTGCGATCCTCCTGCCTCAGCCTCCCAAGCCCTGGAATTACAGGCAGCACCACCAGGCAGGGTTGGGTTCTTTGAACTTTTAGCAACAGCACCTTAACAGTTCACATCTTAGAGGAGTATAATGTGTATGTGTGTGTGTCAAGTTCTTTTGCTAAGTCTAAAACTTCTAAGTAGGGCTATGAAATTCTTTCCCATTTAAATTCTGTGGTCAACATGGGCATCTCCCATTCCTTTTTTGCCAGGTTCAGTAAGTGTGTGTGTGTGTGTGTGTGTGTGTGTGTGTGCTCGTGTGTGTACACTTGCAACTGTGTGTGTCATTCAGGAGCCCTGCAGAGGTCTCCTAGATTTGCTGGTGTGGGCAGGCAGAGGCCCATGGAGAGGAAACCTAGTCTGTGGCCCCTGTTTCTCCGCCAGAACCCAAGCTCTGGAGCTCCAAGGTTTCCTCTCCTTCATCCCATCAAAGCTGGAGGCTCGCACTATCCTGGTCCCAGCGAATGGTGTTGGATACTTTCCTTCACTATGAAACTTAAATATATATATGATTTTTCTAAATTGTAAGAGAGAGAAGGTGCGAAGGTACAGTTGGAGTCTGCCTGCTCTGGAATCAGGATTGTGCACCCGGGCTGCTTGTGCCCTTCATTAAAAGTAAGCATTTGGGACTGGGCGTGGTGCCCCACGCTTGTAATCCCAGTACATGGGAGATTGAGATAAGAGGATTGCAGGTTCACGACCAGTCTCTGCTACTTAGTGAGGCCCTCTGCAACTTAGTGAGACCCTGTTTCAAAATAAAGAATAAAACAATAGGGCTGGAAGTGTAGCTCAGAGGTAGAATGCCCCAGGTTCAATCCCCAGTTCCACACACACACACAAAAAAAACCCAAAGAAAAGTCAGCATTTGGTTTCGTGTGTCTGTTAAAATTGGAGTAACGTCCTGACTCAGGTAAAATGTGGCATCAGACTTCCGTGGACACGAAGAACACATCATTCACACGCAAAGCGCATCTGTGTCGGAAGAGTGCGAGTCAAAAGCACATCAGGAAATGAGCCACAGGGAGAACCAGGTCACAGTTGTTCAGGGGAAACAATTTAAATAAAGCATCACAGAGACGGTCTGTCGTATCAGTACTTAGAGCCCGAAGAGTCTTCCCGGCTTCCCTCGAGTACCTCAGAAAGACCGAAAGGTGAGCGGGCAGGAGGCAGGTGACGTGGGTCTAAGGCCCCGGCGAGAGGAGGGAGCTGGCGCCTTCTGGTGTCAGCGCTGCCGACCGCTGAAACATCATCTCGCTCAATCCCCGCAGCCAGCCTGTGGGGCTGGTCTTGTTTTTCCATTTAAAACCCAAAGAAATGAAGACGCGCTGTGGTTTAATGACTTGCCAGCCTCGTCCATCTAGCTGATGATGGAAGCAACTCAAAGGAGGCTCTTGACAGCCTTAACCAGAGAGAATGTTTGGGGCATTTTGCCTCATAATAATTAAATACTGTAATATATATTCCTCCTTTCCCTTCTCGTCCTCTTCCTTTTTACGTGGTTCTATATAGAGACCTTAAAGAACTTTCATATGTAGTATATAAGAGAAATTGTGTCCTTTTTTTTTTTTGTGGTACTGGGGATTGAACCCAGGGGCATTCTACCTCCCAGGTATACTCCCAGCCCTATTTTTTATTCTTTATTTTGAAACAGGGTCTCACTAAGTTGCGGAGTGCCTCACTAGGTAGCTGAGGCTGGCCGTGAACCCGGATCCTCCTGTCTCAGCCTCCCAAATACTGAGATTACAAGCGTGTGCCACCACACCCGGCTAAATCGTGTCTTTTCTGAAAGATGGGAATTTGCTAGGATTTTGAGAGTCCATGGCCTAAAGGCCATTTAAGCTGAGAAGCAAGGCTGTTTGGCCTTTACTCACAGCTGGGTGTCGACATCATACTCAGCAGGCTGTGGACCGTCTCCATCAGGTCGTTCTGCTGCTTCTGGAGGGCCGAGTTGTTGACGGTGGCCGTCACCAGCTGCTTCTCGAGCTCCTCGATGATGGAGTTCTGCTTGGACACCAGCACCTGGAGCTGATCTTTCTCCTCTTTCATGGACTGCAGCTGAACGGTGTGCTTGTCCTCCATGTCCAGCACCTTCTTTTCTAGGACGCTGGGAGGGAAATAGTTAGTGGTTAGTTAGTGAAGGAGACTCCGCCTGTCTCATGGCCAAGTGCTTGGCAAGCATCCAGTCGTGTTTGCGGTTCTAATGAGATCTTCCCTATCTGTTGCATTTCTTGTCAGCCAAGGCATTCTGTTAAGACGTAATGGGAGTCATAAAGTACTAAGATGTTGTCACGGCCTTGAAGAACCTCTCTGACTTGCCAAGATGAGGTATACAGATGTCTGTGTGAGCAGATATCACACAGATCAGAGTATGTGTGTGCGTGTGCATGTGTGTGTGTGTGTGTGCATGCGTGTGTGCGTGCGTGTTCAGGAAGAGATACCCCACTCCAGCAAATTGAATGAAACGTAAACACAATAAATTATGTGCCTAAAGTCACACACCGGTGGCAGAGGCAGAATTCAAGCCCAGATCTTTCTGACTCTGACACCCACCCCCCTTTTTTTTTTCTTACTTTAATATGAACCTTCCTTTCTTCTCCAAGAAATTCAACCAGCACTATCTCATAGACCTGATACTCAACAATTATGATGTGACAAACCCCCTTGGAAAGCTCTTTCAAAGCTATTTTCATAATGATAAAAGACCACCATAAGTCCCCAAAGACTTTATGAATGGTTATATAGTTTGTCTTTCCAATCTCAGCTTATAAAGCTATGTTGCTATACATATGTTCAGCTGAGAGTATACTGATTTTAAACTGGAAGTGGTTCCGCTCTGTACACTAGCGTCAACATTTCCAGTTGAGTAAAGTCATTGTAAATTATCAAATGCTTTAGAATGTGAGTGGTTTCCAGGGGCAGTCTCCACAGACATACACAATAAAGGGGTACTTGGAACTTTGTTTATTCAAAAAAAAAAAAAAAACGATACAAAAAAGCCGGGTGTGGTGGCGCATGCCTGTAATCCCAGTACTTGGGAGGCTGAGACAAGAGGGTCATAGGTTCAAGGCTAGTCTCAGCAACTTAGACCCTATTTCAAAATAAATAAAAAAGGCTAGGGGTGTAGCTCAGAGGTAGAATGTCGCTGGGTTCAATCCCCAGGACCAAAATAATAATAAGCTACAAGGGGAAGTTGGGTCCCTGGCAAGCCATGGCCAAGCTCGCCCCCTCTGCCAGCCGCAAGTACTGCAGAGAGCAAAAGCCACTCGGGATCACCTCTCTGCTGGCACAGGGCCAGTAAATAAAGCTTTCCAGATAGAGACACTCATAGAAATAGTGAGACAAGGAGCCAGGCAGCTAGCCCTGTCGCGCATTCACCCCACCCTGTGATGAAGGTGAGTAGAAAGGAAGGGGCCCGTCACCAAGTTTTCTCCTAAAGGAAGAGGACCTTGTATTGCCTCTGCAGGTCATCCAGGTCAGCTATCTTTTTTAATAACGAAGCGTGTGTAGTGATGATGTCTTCATGTTTCAGGATCATTTCGAGGCCTCTAAAGAGGTAGCATGGCCTCTGCCAACGGTCACCTCAGGAGCAAGTGAGATGTTCCTCACCAGCCATTAGAACTTTGGGGGCTACCTAGAGGACATAGAAAAAACTCTTTCCTCTACCTGTTTGGACCAAGGATTTCATCCTGCTGTGGGTTTTGAGAGTAGCCTGAATCCCTTTGCACTAACTCTGATAGGGAAGAGAAGCTTGTGAGATCAGTGTCCAGCTCCACTGACTGGTGGGCGCCTACACCTCGCTGTTCATTCATTGCAGTAATTCTTTTAACAGAGCTCCATTGAACACCTCCCACATCCAAGGGGCTTTTTAGAGCTTTGGAGAGCACTTGAGAGCCTCAGGATGCTGGGAGTCCAGGTGTTTTGATGACCTTACACCATCCAACTAAAATAATTAAACCATGTCTGTTTCCATCAGAGAAAAAATACTCTCATGGAACTGTGAGGTCCATAATTAGACATCATCGTGTGGAGTGCATGTGGCAACCACGTGGACACTGGGAAGGCAGCTGGGGGCTGAGAAGCCCACCCTCGGTATGGCTACCTGTGTCACCTTGGTCAGGCCACGCCTCTCTGTGGGTCTCAGGTGCATGTCTAGCTAAGTGAATGTCTGCCTAGCCCATCCAATTAGACATGTAAATGAAGGCATTAGATTGGATGGATCGCCGGTGCCCCTTCTACTTCAAATAATCTGTACGTTTCTTATGCCCTTTTCTGGCAATAACATTTTATGAATCTTTAACCATACAAGCATCAACCAGCTAGACTACCTGTTACAGATCTTGCTTCTAAGTAATTACTATCAGTATTAATAGTTATTAGGGATTCATTTGCAGCTCTTAAATTTATCCCATCCTTCTGGCCATTGTAAGCCATACGTGACAGTAAATATACTTTCAATATACCAAGCCAATAAGTAGCCCTCTACTGTAATGCAGTCATTTTCATTAGATTTTCGTCAGTTTTGCCGTATCCATTTTTCAACTATTATTTCATTATATTTTTCTTGATAACAGTTTATTTATTTTAAAAAAAAATGGCATAGCACTTTCATTCACTTATAAGCCAAGATGAGTTACCTTAAATAAGTGCATAAAGTTTCTCCCTGCTGACTACCCCAAGTCACTTTAATGCACTTTGCGCTTTGGAAAATGCTGCTGTTAGACGCGGCAGAGAGAACTTACACCTTTGAGTCCTCACTCTACACCGCCTTCAAAGTGATGTTTCTGAGATTGTGACGCCACCCTCGTGTTGTTTCTCACGATCTATGGGACGGCACAAAGGACACATTTGGCCATCACACTCCCAGAGTGGAGAGGGCTCGGCATCGTGGGAAAGATGGTCTTCGAGAGCAGCCCCCTCAGTTTCTTTGCCCTGAACCTAAACCAGCAGAGCTCCAGAGGGCAGCCATGCTGATCTAAGAGAGCCGGCCCGCAACCTTCCGAAGAAACAGAAGCATGTGTTCAGGAATGAAGCAGCGAGGGATCGCCCCCCGGCAGACTGGCTCAGAGAACAGCGGGTCTAGTGGGCACATCAGCCAGATCGCTGCATTTTAAAACAGCCAGAAGTCGTAGGGATCGCGTGCTGGAGCGGCATTTTGCAAAATGCAGATCAGGACCCTTGTGAAATCAATTTAGTGCGTTGCAACCAGCACTCTTTAAAAAACAAAATGAAATAAGTGGGGTAGAAACAGCTGAAAATGCGGAGGACATTCATAGCAAGAACTTTGCATATTGGGACAAACACCACGGCCCATGCTGATTGATCTGAAGGAAAAGAAGCAGGGCCAGTGTGGTCACAGGCCGGGCTGGAAAGAAGCAGCCGATGTTTGGCTCACCAGCACCTTTCTGGGTTTTCTGATAGGATGAGCAACTTGATCAACACCATGAAAGTTGGACTTGGGTGCAGCTTAATTTTATATTAACATAATTCATGGTTAATTGAGAACTGTGGGGAACTATCCCGTTGGCAAGAATATTCGAGAACTTGGATTACATTTGTTATGCTTGGGATACGGTTTCAGCGTGTCCTCCAAAGCTCCGTGTATTGGAAGCTGGTCTCCCGTGTGACAGTGGGCGGTGGTGGGACTTGAAGAGGCGGGGCCTGCGGAGTCCCTAGCCAGGGCGGCTGCCCCCAAAGGGATTTAGGCAGCTCTCAGGAGAGCGGGTGTTTATAAGCAAGCCCACCCAGGACACTCCCTGGCTCTCTGTTTTATGATCTCTTTCTCCTACATGCTCTTGCTATTGTGACACCCTTTGTGATTAGAGGCCTCAATGAGACCAAGCCAATGTGGCCACCTCATTTGGACTTCCAGCCTCCAAAACTGTGACCTAAATAATAAACATCTTCACTTTATAAAGTTAGCCTGTCTTGGGCATTTCATTATAGTCACAGAAAACAGACAAGCAGTGTTTCTCTTCATCTCTTCAGAAGGGGATAATATCAATGGCAACGTATTTCAAGGCCAAAGCAATTTAATTGAACAGGTACTCACACCCCTTCAATTAACCATTTACTTTTAGAAGAAAAAAAAATAAGATGAAAAACTGCATGATGGTTTTCCACTACAGCTGGTGCAGCTAAAGTGTAGGAATGACAATTTTGAAAGAAATGTTGATCCTAGGGAGTATTTTGACTTCATTTGAGCTTATTCTTTAAATTGTACTTTTGGAGAATTGCTAAAAATTAGTTAAAATAAAGTTTGTCAAATGTGGAACATCATTTGCATATTTTTGTAAAAAATAAAATCTTTGGCCAGTCAAAATATGAGGCAGAAAACATGTATTAAAAATTGTAAAATCATCAACACAATTTCTCATATATTTTTTATAGTTATTGATGGAAAGACCTTAGCATTTTAACAGGAGAAAAACCCTGCAGCTGCTAAGATTTTTCTTCCTTTCGGTATAGATTTTGTTACCTATGGTTTTTGTGGTGAACTGACTGGTCAAAGCTGCACCTTTTTGTACCTGTTAGGGCGGTCACTTGGGGGCAGCGTTTATGCACCTCCATTTTGAGTTAGGTCTGTGCAGTCCAAGCTGTGAAGCGCTGCCTTAAAGCCACGTGAAATTTTAGTTTTGTTGGATATGTTTGGCAAGGCACTCTTTAGAGAAAACATCGTGATGCTTACATTTACCCTCCTAAAACTAGATTTGAATTACTGGAAAAGTACATTATTGATTCATGTAAATTAAATTACGGGAAAAATGTGAAGGATTTAAATTTAAAAAAAAAAAAAAAAGTGAAAGATCATTTAAGCAGGAAAGACCAAAAAACACAGCAAGTACAGAATGGTGGGAGTCACCATTCTGTACACTGTGAGCCTGGATTTGCAAAGTAATTTTCCCAAATTATGAGATCCACCTGTGTGAGAGGAAGGCCGGAGGATTGCTGTCAGACAGTCTGTAAGGGGCCGGACTGTAACAAAACCGAGGACTGTACTAGAAGTTCTGTCGGTTCAGCACTTTTCTCCAAACCCTCTCCCTGCCTGTCCCTCACAAGTGTCGTGATCCCACATACTGTACATGAAGAAATGTGTTGTTTTGGAAGCTGTACTTAAAATGTATAGCCACTGGAGAAAGGCTTTCTGTCTGAAAAGTGTGCAGTTCTGATTACGAATATTTTTCTACTGGTTATTACCTGTTCTTATCCTGCAACTTGTTTATTTCACTGGTCTGGTCCAAAATCTGTTTTTCCAATTTGTTTGTAGAAAGGGAATGTTCCAGAAGCTGAAGTTCAAGCCTCGTGGTCTGATTTAATACCTAAATGTAACAAAATGAAATTCCTGTTTATCATTTTCAGTCAATTTCTTACGTTCCTTTTCATTCCGTTATCTAAATCATCAGAAGAGCGTAATAAATACATTTTTTATTAACCTAAGGGTCTTATTTTGGTATATTTTTCATTTTCAGAAAAGGCTGGATATCTTGGATCCCATCCAGGTGTGTTAACTGTTTTTCACCCTGTGTTTATTTTAGAAAGTGGTTAATAGTTCTGGACAATGGTGTTTGTGTGGAGAACATGATATTCTTCTAGTTGTGCCGCATTTTATCGTTCTACGCAGTGAGACGAGTGGAAGTATACAGAGGTCGTATTTTGCAGATTAAAACTGCTGATAAATAAAAAATAATTTCCCTCTGATGAAACAAAATGCTGTTCTCATGCTGTTTTGTTTGTCAGTAGACAAAGGGATGAAAGTCACATGCTTCCATTATATAAAAATGCAACTCGTTTTTAGCCTGGCATTTCCTAGTTTGCGTCCGCATGTTTATGTTTTCTTTGCTATTTTTTTTTTCTTTTTCCTATTTTGAAAGTCTTTTCAACCAATTAGGAAACAATAAAATGTCAATATAAAGTGGAAACCCAGTTTTGCTTTGTGGGCCTTTCTGATGCATAACATGTGCGGTATCGCTTTTCCCATTGTATTCGAGCAACTTGAAAGACGGATTCTGCAGTGTTTGGCTGCCTTTTAGCAGGAAGAATTGATTACTCACATCCTCCGTGTCATGGCTATTCAGGATGTGATATCACGTGCAAATGTAAGTCAGAATCGCTGCCAAGGAATCCGCGTCCTTGAAAGAATCATTGTTTGCCGGGTGTCTTTGTCATTTGCCAAAGCCCTGGCCTGCCCCACGGTGTGGGGCTCAGGGATGGCCCAGTTCTTAGACAAAGCTGGTGGAATTCATGTCATGCAAACGCCTCTGTGAGTGAGTGAAGGCCCTGGCCAACATAAGGGCTTGGAGTCCAACTTTAGCCCCTGGAACACAGATCTGGCCTGCCCATGTGGGGTATTTCTCAAAGAAACTGGAAGAAAGGAAAACTCCAGGAATTATAAAATGAGTACGGTTTGGGAGGCAGTGATGGGCTAAGGCGCTGCCTGGCCCGGGCGTGACTGCGCTGTGTTTACTCACTCAGGTGAATAGGCCTGGCGGCTGCTGTCAACTGGTAACTGAGGGATCCTGGCCAGCTCATTGTTCTCCCCGGGATCCCAGACCTCCAAGCGCCCAACAGGGCCCACTCTACTCGCCTCTCGCTCTGACAGGCTGGAGTCTTGCGGCTAACCCGACATTTCCACGTGTGAGTTCGATTTCTGTTTCATATAGTCAGTAGCTGGTCAGCAACTGCCTGTGAGTGGAGTGGGTCTTCATTCTTCCTCTTGAAATCCTCCCCTAGACTCAGTGTGCTCATGTGTTTAGTTGGACTTGATAGACAGTTTTCTTTCTACTCGTGGACCTAATTTTCTGTTATCCTGGATTCTATAAGATCTCATTTCATAATAAGCTTTTTTAAAAAAAAATCATGTGACCCAACAAAAGCACATTAAACCTGACTTATGAAGGATGTGGCAAAGAGCTTTGTAGCTGTTCTGCATCTTGTCACTTTTTATTGCTATTATCTGAAAACATAAGACATGGTCTATTTCTGGGATGATTTTGGATGAGCTCCCCTGCCCTCCAGTTTTACTATCGAAAGCTGAGGAATGTCACTTAGTCATTACTAACCGATCCTACTAATTGACCATGGACACAGGAGTGTATTTACCTGGAAATTGTTGTATCTTTTCACTTTTAGCTTTTATTAGCAACTAGAATTAAATATTTGGTACCTTGTGACATACCATATAAAAGATTATTTATATTGTTCCTAACCTGATATGGTTGAAAGACTTGGCAATCAAATAATTGGTTTTGTGTCCTATTACAGAAGTCTTTGATTCTTCTGCCACTTTCCCTCCCTCTTCTCTACCTCATCTATCAGTTTTTGGGCAGACAACGGAAAAATGCCAGGACCATTCTACAAGTGGTCTTGTGAGCATGTAAGGGCTTTGATTTTCCTTACCTGCTCTCAGCTGATGTCTAGCACTTCCTGGTCCTTTTAGCCAAAGCAGCATGTAGGAATAAGAGGTGGGAATAGTTTACGGCTATATCCACTGTTGTTGTTTTTGAAGCATAACTTAGCACTCAGACTAGGAAGATACGAACTTCTTAAGATTACAAAGGAGCCAGGATGAGGAGTCAGAGGCAGGCTCCTGGAGAGGCAGGCCCACCGGCTGCAACTTGGAATATCTCTATTCATTCTCTAACAGCACTTCTCCCTGCCTGGAATGTTCTGAGTTGTGCATTATTTAGCACGACTCTGGGTGGCTTTTTTTTTCATAATTTTTTTGTATTTTAATGTTTTGCTATTTTTGTTTTTGTTTCTGGTACTGGGGATTGAACCCAGGGGCATTTTACCTCTGAGCTACACCCCTAGTCCTATTTTTTATTCTTTATTTTGAAACAGAGACTCACTAAGTTGCGGAGGGCCTCACTAAGTAGCTGAGACTGGCCTTGAACCTGAGATCCTCCTGTCTCAGCCTCCCAAGTACTGGGATTGCAGGCATGCACCACCACGCCCAGCTTTGCTGTTATTCTTTTAATATTTTCAGATTTCATATTCTCTTTACTGCTACCGTTAGTCAGTAGCTCATAGACTCTTAAAGCTGAAAGAGAACTTGTCAATCATTCCTCTGGCCCAGCTCTATATTTTATAGTGAAAACCACCAAGGCTCAAAAAGATAATTGCCTTGCTCTGCCTCCATCCAGTTCTGGCAGAACCGGACCCACAATGGACCCCGGGCTCCTGGCTCCTGGTCACCCGGTTTGTGCCACAGCAGGCTGCTTCTCACGGTTTCCTCTGTGTCAGTCCCTATTCCACACATTGTGCTCACAGTTAATGGAGATGTAGGTTTTATCTTAACTCTGCAGTTAGACATCAGAACAAAGTCTCTAGCTCTCTGCCTCAGTGATTTTCATTTCCCTAAGCAAAAAGCTTAGAACTTGGCAAGGAAGCAGACTATCTAGTGTCCAGAGAAGACCAGTGAGGCAAGACGCGTTGATTGTCTGATAATCAGCTAAGCACAACATAAAAATGACTCGAACGTCCTTTATAGAATAAATAGGACTTACCCTCAGTACTAAAAATGAAAATGTATTTACTAGTTAAGTTCACAGCTAGCCATAAACTACTGGTTTTTTTTTTATGAGCGCCTCCTTTTCCTTCTTTAGTTTTCCACCATTCCAGTGAGTACCTCACATTGTGCCTGAGACCGGGCCCTAGCTGGCCTGACCTGCGGGCCTGCCTGCAACTCACTTGAGCTTCCACGTCCGTGAGCTTCCGCGTCTGCTCCGCCGTTTGGTTCAGAAGGTTTGTTCCGATCTCTATCATCACGGCAGTCTGGTTCTGCACTGCATTCTGCTGTATCTCCACCATTTCTTTCTTCATGTTGTCCTGGATATAACTCTCAAGCTGAGAAAGAAGGAGCGTGAGAGAGGCAGTCGTTAGTCAAATGATCTGAAACAAACCTTATTTCTAAATGCCTGTCGTCCTGAGCATCTTTTTACAATATCTACTTGAAGACCTATTCAGCGCCATAGCCTTGAAGTCTTTGCTTTGTATCCCTGATGGTAAAATACAGTGTGGTGGGATTTATACTCAAAAGCTGGCAACCTGAGAACTCTAGGTGCAGGAAAGAGACGAGCCAGTCTCTGAGAAGCCACTCCTCGGCAGCCCCCAGAGGGGGTGGGCAGACGGTGGTGCAGGCAACAGGAACGCCTTTGACGTTGTATCTGCTCTGCCAAGCTGCACCTTTGTCCCTCTTACATGGGAATGAAAAGCTGGTGCCAGGAGCCTGCGATAGCGCGAGGAAAGGCGCCTTTTGCTCTGGCGTAGCCTCCAGGATCACCACTCCGCAAATGTCTGCGGCGCCCCCCCCCCCCATGGAGTTCTCTAGCCTACTATGTTTTTCCTAACAAGCCTGCAGTTTTCGTTGATTCCGTGGGTTTGTGTATCCAGCAAGGTCTTGATCCTACACCGGTGCTTCCTTCACCTAGCGTGTCATGAGATTGGTTCTGGTCCCCTCGGCTGCTGAGGACGAAGGACTTGCCAACTGCTGTGATCTGAGCATGGCTCGTCTCTAAAGGTTCATGGGTCGAGAGCTTCATCCCAGTGCATCAGTATGCAGAGGGCATGGGACCTTTAAGAGGCGGGGCCCAGCGGGGGTGACGAGGTCACCGGGCACCACCCTCAGAAGGAATCAGTGCCTCTTGCAGGCGTGGGTTAGATCTCTTGGGACTGAATTAGATACAATGGGAGCAAGTAGTGAAGAATCGAGCCTGCACCCACCAAGGTCTCCCCGCATAAGTCCACTTCCCCTTCCAATCCTCTGCCATGCCGTGAGCAGAAGCCCAGCAGGTAGCAACACTGCGCTCTCAGGCTTTCCTGCCTCCAGAACCGAGCGAAAATGAACCCCTTTTCCTTATAACTTACCCAGGCTCAGGAGTTTTGTTATGGTAAAATAGAATGGACCAAGACAGCAGCTAATTTAAACATTAGCTTAAACACAAGAGAATGAAGAAGCTAATTTCGATGCCATAAATATACTGTTGGTGTCTGTGGCAGTAAACTTAGATAACCGATTATACATGCAGGTCCCCGGTAAATGGGAAGAGCAAGTGGTCTTGGAGCCAGGGCCTGCAACTCCAAGTCCCTTGCTTAACCCTCTGGGACTCGGATTTCCTCATGTATAAGATGGGCTTCTGACTGATCAGAGTAAGTAAGCTATGCACTTAAAATCACTGTACATTCATTACTTCACTTAAGTTTTAATTTCCTTTCTTTTTATAATAATGTAATGATGGAAATTGCCATTCCATTAGTTGGTTCAAACTATAAACTCATGAGGACAGAAATCATATTTTTATGACTTTCACATCCTATAGCTTTTTTTTTTTACTAAGTTAAATTTGAAAGTTGATTTTGAAGCTGCTTCTAGCGCCTTTCTTTAAAACTTGAAAGTCTCTGCAGAGATATTATGCACAGTCAGTCATGCATAATCTCTTCGAAACTGTTAACTGATAAATAATTCTTCTGCCATGGAAGGATAAGAAAATAGTATGGGAGGGCGGAGCTTCTTAGATTCAAGGGCTTCTTTGTTGCTGTAATTCATGACTTGTGTCTTATGATCAGTGTTGTGTGGTCTGCGGATTAGCACTGGGTTTATAAATTGACTGTTTCCATTGCTTGCTTGCCCTCGACTGTGCCCTTCTCCTTGTCCGCCTCCATCTCCCTCCATGCTAGTTGTCTTGATAGTTAGACATTAGAATGTCTCTCTGGCTATCTTCCTTCTCACTACAGTTGTCATCCATATTTTTTAGACCAAACAAAGCCATCATAGAGTTGGCACAGAAAAGGAACACACAGCCAGTGTGCAGAAGCTATCCCCAGCGAGATTCTGATGATGGCCCCTCACCCGCTGTCGATGCTGGCTGAGAAGTCCTCTCCATCTAAACAGTGTTGGTGTCCTCAACCCTTTTCATTGTTTCTGTCCTTCCGAGGGACCTAACTTTCCTAGACAATTAGCAAACAATTGGAAGTCTCCTTACAAACATTTCACTGTAGCATTTCAGTTTTGTAAATGAGATATTGCAACTTTTCCCTTGTGCACAGGCATATGCGGGCACACACACCATCACACATGATGCTCTTTCTCTCTCAAGGAGCCTTTCTTGCCCCTGCCTGCCCCAGCCTCCGCCTCTCTTGTGTGGGTCCTCCTGCAGCCCCCACCTGCTGCCGTCCTGCCCCACCCTCGGTCAGGAAGCCGATGCACAGGAGACCTCCCCAAGGCTCACTTCATGCCCTGCACCCTCGCCTGCACGAGGGAGTCTGGGTTCCTTCCCTTGGTGACATACGCTGCTTTCTGATTGATGCCCTGTGATCTCTTTAGCCTCTAGTCTGTTTTTCATTGCTATAACAAAATTCCTGAGCCTGGGTTCTTTGCAAAGAAAAGAGTTTTATTTGGCAGACTGTGTAGAAGGATGAACATCCATACAGCGTGGTGCCGGGCTGGTGAGGGCCCTGGCTCCATTACATCATGGCAGATAGCATCATGCGGGAGCTCGTATGCCACACAGCGACCACACGGAGAGACAGGAAGCCAGGGAGACCAGAGAGGGGCCAGTCTTGCTCTGTTATAACAACCCTTGGGAGAACTAACTGGAATACCATGAGAACTACCTTAATCCCTTCCCCGGGAAGTCCTGCAAAGACTTCCTACTAGGCGCGGCCTCTTAAAGGTCCTTCCGTCTCCCAAAAGTGAGGCCCGGGAAAAGTGTCCAAGACACATCCTTCAGGGAACACTCAGACCAGCCCCCAGGCCTCCTGCTCCTGAGGCTGCTCCACGTGCGAGCTCCTCCATGTCTCCCCTCCTCTGCCGGAGTCCTTCCCTCCTGGGGTCCCCCCACACCCCCACTTTGTTCCCTTACCAAAGAGACTGTGGTTTGTGTTACACTCCAATACCAAAAACATTTGGTATTTGTTTCATTTATTTTTAGAGCTCCTAACACTGTAGGTTAACTTTGTTTCAGATACTGCAATTCCATAACCCTCACGCCCAGATACCCTGGAAACAACACGCACAGCGGTGGCTCTTATAATGAGCTTGAAAACTCGAGTGCGGGATTATTAGCTCTAGGGATATTCTGTTGGGAAAGCTTTTGACCTAATGTTCCTGGTTCTGAGTCATGAGGAAACTCTGAAACATCATTTGAGGTCTCCAGACAGGAAAGTGGCAGCACTGCACTCTCTTCCCCAGCCCCAGAGGGTGGTCTTGTCCCTTTTGTGTTTTTTTAAATCTAGAGATGTTGCTGCCTGTGCAGTTGTGTCCAACAGCGTCAAGGAGAGATGCTGAGATTTAGGGGCGAGGGCTGGGAGGGCATGTTTGGGGCCAGCCTCGCCCTGCACACTGGGGGGACACCCCTCGGACGCCTCACTGCGGGCTGGAAGTTACCCCCGAGAGCCCCTGGGCTGGGCAGCAGGTTTCCCCCGACCTCCGTGTGCTGAGGCCGGACTCGAACCGCACAACCCAAGAAGCCGTGTCAGCGCCGCTCAGCGTCCACAGGTGCTCTGCCTTTGCCCCTTTCCTGGCACACTCAGGAGAAAGAAGGAAGCGGGCGCTTTCCAGGTGGCCCGTAGGACGTCTCTTAAAAAGCAGACCTGCCTCCATCTGCCGTGGCCCCAGGACCCCACCCTGGAGAGGCCCTTCCAAGCTCTTTCCATAAATTGGCTCTGATCTGTCGTTTTCACCTTTGTGGTTAATAACTCCCCGCCGCGACAGGCACAGCTCGGCGTGACTTGCACACACCCGCCGAGTGTTGTGCCCCATGGCGTCACGCCTGGTTCGCTCTGTCCCCCGTGGACTATGCCCGCGGGCAGTTGGGGTGTATCGCAGGCCTACACCTCTGCCTCTGTTTCCCTTATCATCGCCCCAAAATCTAGGAAGGAAATGTGGCGCTCCCCAGAACTTTCCAGTCATTTCCTCCTGATAGACTGGCTCTTTCTCAGCAGAAGCAGACATTGCAAGCGGGTGTGATTACCTTGTAGGTATTCGCTTGGACATTTTATTTATTTATTTATTTATTTATTTATTTATTTATTTATTTATTTATTTATTTGCGGTACTGGGGATTGAACTTAGGGGCATTCTACCTCCGAGCTACACCCCCAACCCTATTTTTTATTCTTTATTTTGAAACCGAGTCTCACTAAGTTGCAGAGTGCCTCACTAGGTAGCTGAGGCTGGCCGCGAACCCGGATCCTCTGGTCTCAGCCTCCCGAATTGCTTGGACATTTTATATGGCACAAGGATTAGGATTTTATACATAAGCATCTTTTAGAGGGCTATTGGGGTACAGATATTTACCCAAATGTCTCTTAGAGCTCAGGTTCCCAGCCCCTTACAGACACCTGATGCTTACACGGAAAATCCTCTAAGTCAAGAGACAAATGCAAAGAGGCCGGGGATGGTGGCGCACACTTGTAATCCCAGTACTTGGGAGGATGAGACAGGAGGATCACAGGTTCGAGGACAGCCTCAGCAAGTAGTGAGACTCTCATCAACCTAGTGAGACCCGGTTTCCAAATAAATAAAATCGGGCTGAGTGTGTAGCTAAAAGGCAGAATGCCTTTGAGTTCCAGTACCACAAAAAAAAAAAAAAGTTAGAGAGAGAGACAAATGCAAGATAGCAGATATTGTAGATCATATGATATACACACAGCAAGGATAGTTACAGCAATCCGCAAGAGCAAAATCTCACACACACACACACACACACACACACACACACACACACACACTTTAAAAAAAGCTCGGTGGATTCTCACATTCTTTGGGTTTCCCCAGGAGCAGAGCCTGAGACCAAGGCAAGCATGCAGGAAGTTTATTTAGGAAGTGGTCCCAGAGTGCGGCCGTGGAGGCCAGGCAGGGAGGCAGGGAGGAGCCATGGCCAATTCAAACACGTGGACTCGGGTGGCCACCACGGCGGCAGCTGGTGGGAGCTCCCACAGGCGTTCCAGGAGACCCTGGGAACCGGGTCCCCATGCCGTCCACCTGGGACCTGAAGGAGGGCATCCAGCCCCCCCCATGGCAAGAGGCCCTCGGGCACTGGCCCCCGCTTGTGCGTTGGGGTATGCTGAGGAGGAGTCCAAGGCAGGGGCTGGGCTCTGTGGGGGCCACAGCAAGACCTTGGTCTGGAAGGCCCGGGGGGGTTCAAGGAGGGCACAAGCAGTATTCCCTAAGATGGTGTGGTGGGACTAAGAGGCCTCTTTTGTAAGGAAAACCCAGAGCTCAGAAAACTTACGCGCCTCCCCCACAGGCTCGTGGAGCAGAGTCTCGGGTGATGCTGGGCCGTAGATAGGATGGGGTCTTTTGATCACAGCTCCCAGGCAGCAGTGTGCCACGTGGGGGTGTGGGAGTGCAGAGCTGTGGCAAGAGCAAATGTCCTCAAAGGACAGGGTTCTGGTAGACTGGGGAGGCCCAGGCCGGAGACAGAGGGTGGAGAACGAGGTCTCCACAAGGGAAAGCCAGCAGGAGGCTGATAAGGCTGCCCGGTCATCGCACTCCAGGAGGAATCCCCTTTAGCCAGCAGATACCCAACCGCCTCTAAGAAAGTCTGTGACTTGTCTGTGGCTGGAGATACTAAGTTTTCTGCTTAGGAGATACCACTTGTGTTTCCTACAGAGTAGAAAGAAACCAGTGATGGTGTTGAGCTCACATTGCACAGGATTGCTTTATGTGCAGGCTCCGGGGTGCATGCGCCATCCTTTATATGAAGTTTGCAGCCCATCCTTGGCCAGCGTGCCCTTCATTGTTTTCTCGCTCCCCCAGGCTGCTCGTGGTCTCTTGCCCGAACACACTTCTCCCTACCTTGCCCTGGATTAGAACGCATGGATACCAAGGTGTGTGCTTGTCCTCCAGTGGTGGGGGCTCTGGGGCTTCGCTGAGTATCTTGCTCAAGTCTGCAGGACAAAGCCACTCAGACCTGTCTGCGTTACCCCAGTGTGGTGCAGGGAATTTCAAAGCCTGCTCCCACTCCACACACGCTTCTCAATGCCCACTGCGCCACAGAGAACTGAAACAGGTATCTCTCCATCCATCCATCCATCCATCCGTCCATCTATCCATCCGTCCATCTATCCATCCATCCATCCGTCACACACATGTAAGCAGATGTATGCATACATGTCTATAGATATATAAATTTCAAAGCTTTCTGTTTGGCACAAAAGATAGTGAGGTATTTGTTCACCTTTTTTCTTTCTTTCAGTGTGCCTTAAAATCAGAAAGTAAGAGCACTTTAGTTTTATTTTTAAAAAATTAAGAAATCTGGATTATATTGTAGCCTAAATTCATCATTGTCACTCTCAGAATTTCAACTGCTCCTATTTGTAATCACTTATAATCGAGTGTATTTTAAAAGAGATGGAAACGTTTTACATTTTCTTTCTACTCTGTAGGAAACACGAGTGGTATCTCCTAAGCAGAAAACGTAGTTTCCCCAGCCACAGACAAGTCACAGACTTTCTCAGAGGCGGTTGGGTATCTGCTGGCTAAAAGGGATTCCTCCTGGAGTGCGATGACTGGGCAGAGTCTCACTAAGTTGGGGAGGATCTCACTAAGTTGCTAAGGCTGGCCTCAGCCTCCCAAGTCCTGAGATTACAGGCATACACTAGTTCTTTTCATTTTGATTGTCGTGTTTTTATAGAGCTGTGGCTGCAACTTTTTAATTTAATGATTTTATTACAGCTAAATTTCATGCTTTTCCAAACTATTTCAGAAGGAAAATCGACCCCTTCTGTTTGATTAGATTATCTGTCCTTTAACCTCTGGTTCAGTACCCATTCTCCCAAGTGTTTAAAACTACAGGCCTTTTTTTGTATTTTTATATTTATTTACATAATTTCAGGCCCTTGTGTGCACATACTTTGCAGACTTGTTAGTCTGCTCGAGCGCTGCAGAAGCTAAAAGTGACTGATCTTTTCATAACTCACATTAGAAACACAAATTATGTGTTCAACCATGCCCTGTTTTGCACATTACTCTTTAAATTTTTAGTGTATTTTAAGCATTTTAGCAAACTTACTTTAAATCTAATTAGCAGTAGAATTTTTGCGAGCTGAGCAATGCAGCAAATGTAAGACAATGTTCAACACCAGAGTTTTATAGCCAGACACAGAATGGTGGGACTTTTTTTTTTTTCTACTGCTTACAACTTATCTCCATTTCTTGATCCGAAATTGGATTGAAAGTGTCTTACGATATGTCAACGGATTTACTGTGTACTCTTAGAATTGTGATAGTTGGACAGGACCGCCATTCCCTGTGGAAGTCCACAGAAAACCCTTGAGCTTGTTATGTTTTCTGTGCTCCCTGGGGGACTGCAGCTTGATCCCACTGAGAGGAGAGGAGACAGGGAACTGCGGGTGCGATTATGACTTGGGCAAATCGCTGCCTTCTAATCGCGTCTTCCAAAGCCTCCTGAGTCCAAATAAGCCAGAACCTCACCGCAAAACGAGACACGCTGTGCCGAGCTCCCCTTACAGACTGCCAGTCCGGGGAGCGAGGCTGTTTCTGCCTGGTTGTGTGTCGGGGCAGGTGGTTCACACTGGAGTCGGCGAGACAGACCAGAGAGGCAGAATGGAACCATAAGGTGAAGGGGCTGCTTCGTCAGCGGGAATTTAAATACCCTCATCATTGTATTTCTGTAGCAGTAGTTATTTATACTAAAGTGAGATTTTGTATAAAATTGCATTCTAAGAAGGAATTCATTGAGCTAAAGGCACAGCTAAGGCATTCCGAGTCACACTTTGCCACAGAAGAGCCCTCTTATGTACTGAGCCATTGTGTGTAACATCTGTCCATCTGTCTAGATCATAAGGAGCTGAAATTGGTTTTGTAGCCAATTAGGTGATTCCAATAGAACTTACTGAGTGAGTTTCTGTGGTAAGCACTCACCACTTGTTCTTTTCTCACAGCTGGATCCTTATTTTCGTTTGTGAATGTTGCCCTGTGGAGCAACATAGGATTTCCAAAAATAGTAGATTGTTGTTGAAATTAAAGCCATCCCAAAGCTGGGCGTGGTGGCCCACACTTGTATTCCCAGCTGAGACCGGAGGATCCGGGTTCGTGGCCAGCCTCAGCTACCTAGTGAGGCACTCCACAACTTAGTGAGACCCCGTTTGAAAATAAAGAATAAAAAATAGGGCTGGGAGTATAGCTCGGAGGTAGAATGCCCCTGAGTTCAATCCCCAGAACCACACACACACACAAAAATAAACCATCCCAGACATGATGCAGAGCAAAAGAAGCTGCACAGAGTTCTTCCTATAGGATCTCGGTTACATAAAGCTCAGGAATACGTCAACCTGGGTGGTGGTAGGGGCAGGGGCCACGAGGGGCCACGAGGGGGCTGCAGGGGCTGCACATCTTGATCTTGCACCAGGTACCCAGCGCATCCTCAACTCAAAAGTGCACCTAGCGGTAGGCATCATGCCGGTGCACTTTAAACATCTCCTGAAATTTATATCTCCCTAACCCAATGGAAGTGTTTCCTTCATTAATTCTCCCTCTCCCCTTCCCTCCCCAAGACCACCTCCCTCTCTCCACTGGAGTTTCTCCTCCATTATCTAAAGTCCCTCTGGAAAGATATTTTAAAATGAAATGTTTGGCACGGTCTGCTGTGACACCACGACCCCAGTTACAACGGGTGATGGTGTTATCTCCATCCGAACCTTTCATCTGAGAGCACCCAAAGAGTGCCTTAAAGGGGCACTTGGGAAAAGTCATTTTAAAGTCACTGTCTGCGAGACGGGCGGGGGATTAAATCATTCCAGCTGCCCAAGGAGGGGTTAAAAGTGTTCAGTTAGGTAAATTAGTAATTGAACATTCTGAAACACGATTCTTTCCGGATCAAGCATAAAAGGCATGTGCTCTTGGAAGCCCCAGAAAGAAGCCATGCAGTTCCCATTAGTCTAAAAATAAATAATAAATAAATAAATGTCTGAGTCATGTATTACTTCTTGCTGGAGCTCAGCGGCTTCAAGAGTGAGGAGAAAATAACGGATGCTCTGAATAGTTGTTCTACCCGGCGCCCAGCAGAATGAATACAAGACTACCCTGAGAAATGTGAAATAAATGAACTCATGGAATTCGACTCCATTTTGAGTTCCTCCAGTGCACGTGTTCTTGACTTTTGAGCAACAGTATAAAAAATGCAGTGGCTTTATCCGTGTGGAGCTTGGCTCGGGAAGAAGTTGCAGGTGGTGTGGTCTTCGAGGCTGTCATGGGCATTATTGTCACACAGGCGTGCGAATGAACACAGCTGGGTAGCAGCTACCGTTCCCCATATTTTAACTTTGCAATTGTCACTAAAACAAAACTGGTGTATAAATGCTTACCAAGTGGGGTTAGCATGAAAGTGAAGTACAACAGATTAGCCCAGTTCCCGGGCTGTGTGCGGAGACACCCAGGGTCCCGGCAGCCAACTGTCAGCACACCAGGAGACACTTGAGTTGTTCGAGGGAATCCAACAAACTCAAACAGCCGTCAGCCCTGCGAGAGTTCGGAGTGCAGAGGGGCCCCCGGTATTACTGTTAGATTGTGCTTCTCTGCAGAGCTGGGTTTCCACGGGTTGTTGCAAGATCTACAGGGAAATCACGGGCTTGAAACGAGGAGGGCAGTTGCTGATCTGGTTCCCAAGTTTGAGCGGCTGAGCAGAGAACTACCTGGCCAGTCTGTTCCACTCAGAAGTCGCTGGTTATAGAAGAACTAAGTACCTTTTCTTTTTGCTTTCAGTTTAGGTGTACATGTGTTTCCAAATAGCTGTTAACTCAAGACATAAATGTTTACATTGTTCGAACCTAACTACTTAATAAATGCAACCATTAGGTTTGGGGGGGGGGTTGTTTTGTTTTGTTTTTGTTTTTTTGGCCTCGAGGTGCTGTGAGACACTGAGGGTCCTGGGAGCTGCAGAAGTTTGAGAACACATTGCACAGAACCTTCTGTTTGGTAGAATGTAAGCTCAACCCACTCTCTTCTTTCCCTTGCCCCAATCCAGCTATTGTCTTTAATTGTAATCTGTATGGCTTGATATACTTATTGGAAAGCTAGAAATTAAAAAAGAACTAGTCGGTTGCATAAAATATATGTCTCACTATTTCCCTCACTTCTGAAATCACTAAGAGAAACCACCATGTTCCCTGCAAGCGCATTGGTTGGTCCTGGGTCTCCTTTAAGCAAACAGCTTTTACAAGCAGAGCGTACATGGGTGACCGTGTCCACAGAGTAGCCCCCACACGTCCAAGGGGTTCTGCGGTTGCCCCCAGGCTGATACGTTTTGGGTAGGGGGTGGAAGGGAGTACAGAACGTGTACCACTCACAAAGCACCATGGCCCGTTTCTGCTTGCGATTCATAACTCGCACGCTCACCATCGTCACTCGTTCTAAGATGAGCCACTTTCATAACATTAGGTTATACAGAAAGCCAAACTGACTCGCACACCACAGCAATTTGGGAAGTAAGTTTTCAGTGCGATTCTCCAAATGCTTGTGGTGAAAGTACAAGGGACTTGAGTCACCTTCCCATAATTAGGCTCAGTTCTGGAGGTCGCCCCTTCCCCCAACCCTCCTGCCCTGCATGCTTGTCTATTCCAATGGAAGCTAGTGGAAAATTCCCGTCCCCTTTCACTCCGCTGCCATGAGTTATAAAAAGCATGCCATTCAGAACGGGCTTTGCTTCTGCATGCTGCAATTGTTACTCACAGCTGAAGGGGGGTGAGGCATTTCAAGAGCAATCTCTGTTTGTCAACGGGGAGAGGGGCCCCACCATCACTCTGGTCCCTTGCCGAGCGGCCCGTCCAGGCTGCTGCTCCTTCAGGGGTGCACATGTGCAGGCGGATGCGTGCCTCTGACTGCAGTGACACTCGTGCCCACAAGTCCCTAGAGATCCCATCCTGCCTCGCACGGTGGGAATGAGGGGTGACCACAGGGAGATGGCGCAGTAGCAGAGGGTTTCCTATTGTTAGGGTGGTTGGTTTGTCTCCATCATGATGAGTCATTCTGCCCCCACTTTTTAAAACAAAACTCACTGTGGTTACTGCTGTAATTTGGTCTTCACTGCTACAAGCCGGTTTAATTTTATCAGTGGTGGCGAATGCTTGAAAGCTTCCCTCAGCTATAGAAATTCAGTTGCAAATTAAAGTGGTCCAAGTGCCAGTCTAAACTCTGTGGCTCTGCGTCTTTATGGGATACCCTGGTAGAAGGACCTACACTGGAGTTTTGGCTGCTCACTGGGATCCAAATTAGGAGTATTTGGTTCCACTGGAATCTTGGCCCTCTCCTGAGGTGGCTTTAGGGGTCCTCTGGATTTAGAAAGCCAGAGTAGAACTCCAATGGAGGTTGTGCCTCCAAACGCCTTTCCTGCATCTCAGCATTTTCCATGGTATGCCTTAAAAATGTCCTCAAAATGTCAGTGGAGAACTCCAAATCAGGATCCGAATCCTCATCTTCATCGTTATTTCCAGCGGCTACAAATTCCCCTTGGGCCATTTTGGGGCAACTAGCTCTTGGTTTTCATGACAACTTTGTTGTGCACTTCTGTGACCCCAATAACTGCTCAGGAAACCGGCTTTGAGAGAGAGCTGATATGAGTGTGTAGAGAAAATACACCACGTGTGGTGTTCAGACTGACAACCATAAGTCAGACAGGCTGAAGCAAGTTAGAAAGGTATGAGAAAGCCAGGCTCGGTGGCACACGCTTGTAATCCCAGTACTTGGGAGGCTGAGACAAGAGGATCGCAGGTTCGCAGCCAGCCTCAGCTACTTAGTGAGGCCATCAGCAACTTAGTGAGACCCTGTTTCCCTGTTTCAAAATAAAGAATAAGGCTGGGTATGTAGCTCGGAGGTAGAATGCCCCTGGGTTCAATCCCCAGTATGAAGAAAGGAAGGGAGGGAGGGAAGGAAGGGAGGGAGGGAGGGAGGGAGGGAGGAAGGGAAGGTCGGTCCTGGTACTCA
>PVLC010025381.1:0-23680 GCA_004027655.1 Graphiurus murinus | reverse complement strand
ATATGAGTACTATGTGCCAATTCACTTGCAAAATGCATGACCTAAAGAGTTTGCAATTTTACAAACCAGAGTAAATTATGGAAATATATGAAGACAACCCTTATGGAAGAGTTGCAAATTTGCAGGAACAGATGGTATTTATTTCTCTCATTTTTAGCAATTTTGAAATATTGAAAAAGTCAGAAGTTTCTGAATGTACGCAGAATTCTTGGTAATGGCTACCTCAAATGGGCTCATGACATTGGTGTTTTCAAATGGTTGTTAAAACCTCATACAATTGTAGGGTCTTCATCTAACTGAATTCTTCAAGTCACTATAGCATCACCCTGATTTAATTTTTGGAAACAATAACAAAAACTACGTATTAAGTTAAAAAGGAAAGATAAAAATCAGCATTTCCTTTTACTTTTACTATAGGTCTTTTATTAATTTTATTTTTTTATTTCTACATCTTAGAAAACTTTCACTTTAATGTTTTATACTTCTGTTGGTGCATTGTGGTCTCACCTCATAATGCAGTTCAGAGTCATAGTTCCATACAGAGACACAGTACTTGGTAAAGCTTCCCTCTAGCTCCTTCCCTACTCCCTCTCCTTTCCCAAAATGATATTGCTATTGCTATTCGATAATTAATGAGTGAAATATTTTATTTAAAAAAGAAATAAGAGATTTAAGGTGTAGGGCTAAGTTTAAGACTGGGGATAGAAACACTATATATGTAGACATGCTTCAATATACATCCGCATGGAAGATAATTTTTTTTCTTTTTCTTTAATTTTTTAATACCTTGTTCCTTTTCTTGGGAAATTCCATTGGCTAGCACATTTGTTATATCACTGAATAGGAATATTCACTCTTTTGTTTAAAGTTCTTCAAGTACACTTCATTGTCCAGGGCACGTGACCTATATATAGCATATGGCAGATAGCATAAGAGTTTAACCATGGTTTTAATTATAGCAAAGCCATTTAGCAGCTGTGTGAACCTAGGTAACTGATTGCAGGAACTACAGCATTTCTTGACAAGAAGGATGATGAGAATAAGAAAGTATCTTTCAAGGAACTGGGGTGGGAAGTGCTCAGTAGAGCTAAACAAGAAGAATAAGGCCAATCCTTAGTTGCTTGAATGACTATTGGCACTTGGGGAGGTACATTATATGCTAATATGAGACAAAGCATCCCCAAGTGCTGTACTTTAAAAAAAGAGAATTCATAATTCTCCTAGTCTCTGTGGCTCAGGGATTTAGACAGGAAACACAGTGGAGAGCTTATTTCTGGTTCACAGTATCTGAAGTCCCAGCTGAAGAGTTGCAGTCCTGCAGTGGGAAAGATGGAGGGAGGTGGTCAGGAAGGAGTTGGGAATCATGGGGAAGCTTGACTGAGCCTGGGGAATATGCTTGCACTTGGCAGGCAATTCAGAAAAAGAACACTGTGTCCTTTCTTGGAGGGCCTCTCCACAGGGCTCACTGAAAATCCTCACAACCTGATGACTCCCTTCCTTCAGAATGATGATCCCAGAGGGACAACAAGGCAGAAGCTGTCCTTTAGCTGATCGTGATGGTGCAGCTTTTAATCCCAGTACTTGAGAGGATTAGGAGACAGGAGGATCACAGGTTGGAAGCCTGCCTCAGCAGCTTAGCAAGGACCTCAGCAACTTAGTGAGACCCTGTTTAGAAATAAAGAATAAAATAGGGCTGGAGGTATAGTTCAGAGGTAGAATTCCCATGGGTTCAATCCTTATTACCGCATTAAAAAAAAGGAAAAAAAAGAAGAAGCTGTCTTTTAAACCACTAGTCATATTGATACATAGATGCAGTTTATTAGCCTCAGAAGTCACACAGCATAACTTCTGTATATTTCAACAGGGAATCATGATTTTCAGTCCATATTCTACAAGAGGGAAATTAACTTCATGGATTGATGGGAGAAATGATGATATATTTATGTCCATATTTAAAAACTATTACAAATGAGAGCATATCAAAGAAGAATTTAGTTGTCTAAATGGCTTAGACATGCAATACAAAGACCTTCTCTAAACTGAGCATGCTGGTGCATGCCTGTAATCCAGGTACTTGGGAGACTGAGGCAGGAGGATCACAGGATTGAGTCCTGCATGGTAACGTAGCTAGACCCTCAGCAATTTAGTGAGATCGTGTCTAGTAATAAAATAGAGCTGGATGTGTAGCTCAGAGGAACAATGCTCCTGGGTTCAATCCTCAGTGCTTCTCATGCACACAAAGACCTTCTTTAAATCTCTGATATACTCAGAAAAATATGAATTCCTTGTTAATTTTTTTCAGCCTATAGATTTTACATAAGAAATATGAAGATGTACCAAATCCTGCACAGTGGTGAGTTCAAGCCTCTGAGAGTCAGTCTATGAAGACCTATGTAGCTATCTTTCCTGATTCAGATTTTGCCACAATATCTAGCTTCATGTTTCTTTGCTACTCATATAAAACTCCTATTTAACCAAATATTCATGGTCAAACAAGCAAAGAAAATTAAATAGGTTTTCCCTTTCTATTTTGGGAATTTTCCCAGGCTGTTCTAATACAGTTTTTTTTTCTTCTCCCATTACCTCTGCCTAGTTAACTACAATACATCTTTTAGCTGTTATATCAGATGTTAATTTCCTCCTACAACTTCTTTTTCCTTCTGTCTGAGGCCAGGTTCTCAGGTAAACAAACTGCCTTGGAAGTTGCATGTGGAGGCTTATTAAGGAATACTCTCAGAATCATTGCCAGAAAGAAGTGAGAGAAACAAAATCAAGCACAAGTTGCCTCACACTCCCAGAGGATGTGTGATGACTGTCTTAGTCCAGGAGGAGGTGTCTGGGTAGTGATTCACAGCATTCACCATGCCTTCTCTGCACTACCAGTTTGGGTTACTTGTGCCTCCCAAACATCCTACATTTCCCTTAATAGAACCCGTAAGCTACGTATAACTGCTTGACTTAATGCATTTAATCATAAAATGTTCAGACCCTTAGCATCTGCACTAGACTTGTATCCAGGAAGGTTCTTGGTAAATATTGCTTGAATCAAAAAGAGGGTGAAAGAAGAAGTATTGGAGCTGAGATTGTGAGATGAATAGGAAGAGTTTGCCAGGTGAGAAAGAAAGAAAGGTCAAGGCAAGCAGAATAAAGAACAAGTCAGCTCAGAAGCATCAAGGTAAGAGAGACTCAGAAAATTTTATATAAGTAAGTCAATGTGGCTGGGATAAAATAAGAAATGAGGAAATAGCAAACAATAAGGCTGAAGAGTTAAAAGGTAAATGGCCTTGTAAAGCTAGATAAAAGGATTTATATTTGTCCTGTACAATCTTCATAGCAAATAGTATTTGTAAAATGTACCAGTAATCACATCTTCCTGAATAATAAAATGTAGCTACCATTTCTCTTCTCTGTGTTTTTATTTTATGCTATGTTTTTACTATATAGCACATGAACATGCAGAAGATCAGACACAGGGCAATGGTTGTCAACACTAGTCTATTTTAGTAGCCAGCACATATAGCAATATACCTTGTATAGTTCCAAGATTTTCGTGGTATTGTTTGGTTCCATTTATAATGACATGTGAACTTGTTATTACAATCAAATGTCAGTGTTAGATTGGAATGCTAAATTATCTAAATGAGTATGTGTCAATGTGACCCTAAAACAAAAGTACTTCTATTACTGTGCCAATAGAAATTGTCAAAACAACAACTTGCAAACCTGTTTCTGAATAAGTGTTTTGGCAGATGCTTATTTGGATCAGGTGCTAGAAATTTATCATTGGCTTGATGCTGTTTGATCCACAATAAAGATATTACATTCAAATAGGTAAACTGAAAAAAGACTATTTCATAAATCATTAGATTCCTATCCCAATATATCTATTTGTATTAAAATAATCTCTACTTTCACATAAAATTTGCATAAAAATATGATCAAAATGGCATATCTTAAGAAAATGCACAGCTCTTAGCAGAAATAAACCACGTTCAAGTAATGAAATATATTGTGTGGTGTATTGTTGAATTTAAAAATGCAATCCTGGTAAATGTTGACAATCAAGATGTTGTAGTATTATAGAGGACTTTAAAAATAGTTTAAATCAATCCTTATTTTACAAATGAGAAAATTGAGAACTTGAAGTGTAAAAATGCTTCATTCAAGGCCTTGCAAGTTTGCAACAAATTCAGTAACAACTTCTGAATTCTAAATCTATATCCAGTTGTCTTTGCCTCTTTCCTCATTGTTTCCTAGCTTGGATTTGTAAATTAGATAAGGGCTCATTCCATAGGAGGGATTGCCATTTTAACTGGGTTAGTTTAGCTCCAACCTATTTTGAATAAAATTATAGCAATTAGATATTTCTTACTAGCGATGCAATCGCTGAAGCAAAACTGCTAATCCACAGTTGACACGGGTCAATGTCAATTAGAATGATGGCAATTTTCAATATGATACATCTCATGGTGTGCCAAATAGAAAGTAACTTGATAATGCTAAGCATGCATGCCTGTTTTACAGGCATTGAATTTAATTTAATCAGGGTGCAGAAGCCATGAGGCATTCATATTTTAATACAGGGTTTTAAAATCCTCTTCCCTTCATTCCCTACAACTTCAAACTGTTCTCTACAGTTCTGCCATATTTTAAAAATAATGCTTGCATAATCTAGGAGTGACCAACTTTTACCACAAGTCATATTAACCTGATTCTAGAGGTCAGCATCTTTAATCATAAGTATAATATATAAAGATATTTAACTACAAATACATTAACTACCAGTATGCAACTGAACATAGTTGCTAGTAATTGTAATGGAAGATAGCTAAGGCCAGCACAAGCAATTATCTTAAATTAGTATAACCAGCAGCTTTTTGTTTAGTAATCATAGACCAAGGAGAGACTATAGGTCTATAGGTGATAAAATAGTATTTTGAACACAAAGTAAAGGCTGAGATTTTTCCCTGCTATACATATGCTTTAATAAAATCACATATATAATTTCTGATATTGCTTAACATGTGTTATCATTATGATATGATAGCAGATGATATAAAAGGGCTAGTACTACAAAATATTTCTAGTGGAAACAAAATTTAAGATAAAATTAAGTTTTCTAAGCTCTAGATTTTTTTTTTGACATTCTTATGTATAGGGTGTCTTCCCATAAAGAGAAGAAATGAGTGAGGAGAGTGAGGAAGTTCTGATTAGGTCATGTCTGAACAGGTGTAACTGTAGATCAAATATACTGAAAATCAAAGAGAATGTGCACGGTTTGTCAGAATCAAGTATTCATCATATTTTGTCAGGAATAATTTGAGTAAACTGTATAATTGATGAGTAGCTTGCAAAATTTACATCCAAAATACCTGATGAAATAACTTATGTTGAGATCATCCAGGTTAGAACTTCACTAATGAGGATTTGGAGACACAAAACAAATTATCAGGGTTGGACCTATGTAATACTGGAATGATAATGGTGTTTTAATAAATGGTAAAAGTGTGTGTTATTTTAATCTTTAGTGAATTTTGAATTCTGAGTGATTGCTTTTAAATTTGAGGAAACAGCTTATAATAATAATTGGTTTGTTAAATACAAAGAAAATAAGGAAAGGAAGAAGATTAACTTTTATTTGTATTTATTTTACTTTTGACAGTAATTTTCTTTTGTGTATTTGTTTGTTATAAAAACATCTACCTCCACTAACAGTATCATTATCATATGTAATTATTTTATAAAAATATCTGCTGGATAACACCCCAATGTCAAACACATCAGCTCAGAAAAGGTTCCAAATTGGGATAGTTGTTTTTTTCAAAAAAGTCACACATGAATTTCTAAGGATGACTTTTGATAGTATTTGTACCCATTATCATTCAGTAATTTCTGCCTGTTTAATCTTAGAACTTTCACTGAATATTTAGAGTCTCATTTAATAATTGCAGTAGGACTTGAAAATTCTTTAGACTTAATGCCAACAAATGAAATTAAATTCTTTTTTTTTTTTTTAAAAAAAGAAGTCTTCTACTTTGTGGGATACCTGTGAATATTTTAAATATGTTCTAGGTTCTCTGTCCTGAAAGGCCATCATAATCTGAAATTTCATCACATTCATGGGATTGACACTTATTTTGATTGATGCTCAGCAGTATAGAATCATTGGGCACCTTAAGGCCCATTTTTTTGTTTATTCATTTGATTAGAAATATTCATTGAGTGCTATTAAGTGTCAAGTAATGATTAAAGAGATAAAAATTCCCTAGTGAATGAGACAAAACCTGCCCTTGTTCCCATGGAATTAAAAATCTAATAGGGATACAAAGACAATTCCAATAGCCCTCCTGGATCTGCAAGTTCACTTTCTACAGTTTTAATTGCCTGTGGTCACACAAAGTTGGCTTTCTGTTCCAGAAGTATTAAATGAAAAGAAAAAAAATACACATGTTTTGAATAACTTTTATTATGTGGTATTGTTATAATTATTGTATATTATTGTTGTTTTTAATTTCTTATATAGCCAAATTATAAATTAAAATTTATCATAGATATAAGGAAAACAATTATATATAACTTTATATAGTGTAAACCATATATATATATGTATATATATATATAGTTTCTGTATCTTCTATGATTTATGGATGGTAGAGAGGGTACTATACAACAAAGAGCAGTGAGTTCCATGACATGGAGAGTAAAGAGTGTTAGTAGGCTGCAGAATGTGATGTCCCAGTGAGTCCTATAGAATAAGATGGAGTCCGGCAGAGAAGCAAGTAAAGAAGGATTCCCAATTAATAGGCCTAGAGACATGAGAGAGTATGATCCATTCACATCATAATGCAATTCATAGTGAGAGTGTCATACATGACCACAGCACTTGGTGAGTTTCCCTGTGCACACCCCACAACTCCCAGCTCCCTTCCCACTCTCCTGCTTCTCCTACAGGATATTGAATTTGGCATTGGTATTTTCACATGTCTACATAATATCGATGGAAGTGATTTCTTCATTAATTTTTCCACCCCACAACCCTCCCATAGAACACCTTCTTTGATCCACTAAAGTTTCTCTTCCATTATCTAAAGTCCCTCTTGTATCCCTAGTACTTCCTAGCTTCTGCATATGAAAGAAAACATAGGATCCTTCACTTTCTGTGACTGCCTATTCTCACTTAACATAATGTACTCCAGGCCCATCCATTTTCCTGCAAATGACATAATTTTGTTCTACTTTATTGCTGAGTAGAATTCCATTGTGTGCATACTCTATAATTTGTAATCCATTCATTTGTTGATGGACACCTAGATTGCTTCCATAATTTAGCTATTGTGAATTGTGCTGTTATAAAGATAGATATGAATGTATTATTATAATATTTTTACTTCAGTCCCTTTAAAAAATTACCTAGAAGTGTTATAGCTGGATCATTTGGTGGATCTATTCCAAGTTGTCTGAGGAAGCACCACATTGATGTCCATAGCAGCTGTATTAATTTGTAATCCCACCAACAGTGCAGAAGAGTTTCTATTTGCCTACATTCTCGCCAGTATTTATTGTTGTTTGACTTCTTGATTATTGTCATTCTAATAGGGTTAGATGGGATTTTTGACAAAGGAGCCAAAAATATACATAGGAGAAAACTTAGCATTTCAACAAATGATGCTGGGAAAATTGGATATTCATATATAGAATAATAAAACTAGATTTCTATCCCTCTCATTGCACAAAAGTCAACTCAAAATGTATCATAGAAGTAGAAATTAGGCCAGAAACTTTGCAATTACTAGAAGAAAACATAACACTAACTCTCTAACATATAGGCACAAGTGGGGACTTTCTCAATAAAATCCTCAAAGCTCAAGAAACAAAACCAAGAATTGATAAAGTAGATGGCATCAAATTAAAAAGCTTCTGCTAAATAAAGGAAATAATCAACAGTCTAAAGGAAAAGACTATAGAATGCGAGAAACTCTTTGCCAGTACTCCCCTGATAGAGTACTATTAACTACAATATTAAAAAAAAAACTGAATACCAGAAAAACAAATAACCTATTAAAAAATGAGCCATTGACTTGAACAGACACTTCTATGAAGAGGAAATACATTCAGCCAACAAATATGTAAAAAAAATGTTCAATGTCATTACCAATTAAGGAAATGCAAACCAAAACTAAAGTGGAATTCCAACTAACTTGTTAAAATGTCAGTCATCAAGAATATAAGTAATAACAAATACTGTCCAGGATGTGAGGAAATGGAAACCTTTATATACTGTTGGTGGGACTGTAATTTAGTGCAGCCCTATGAAGATCTGTATGAAGTTTCCTCAAAAACCTAGGAAATGAACCATCATATGACCCAGCTATACCCCAAAGAATTAAACTTAGAACTATGGCAATGAATGTATACTCATGTTTATAACAGCATTATTCACAATAGCCAAGTTATGAGACCAAACCAGGTGTCCTTCTACAGATTAATGAATAAAGAAAATGTGATATATTCACAAAATGGAATTTTACTTAGCCATAAGGAAGAATGAAATTATGTTATTTGTAGAAAAATGGATGGAACTGGAGAACATTATGCTATGTTAGATCAGCCTGTCTTGGAAAGTTAAGGGTTGTATGTTTTCTCTCATATGTGAACACTATAGAGAAAATAGAAAACATAAGAGGCTTTAAATAATGTAGAGAGAGACCTGTGGAATTGTGGAAGGGGATTGAAGGAGGGGTATGGGGAAGATAAAAAGAGAATTGATTAATGAAACAGTTCAAATAATGATTTTAGAACTAAGTATCAAAATTGGCAAATTGTCTGGATACATAATTAATTTTAAAAAATCAGAAGCTTTTCTATATACCAACCATGAATCTACAATGAAGACCATAAAACACTAAAGAAAGAAATTGAAGAAAATCTTAGAAGATGGAAGGATCTTTCATGCTATTGGATAGTAAGAATAAGTTTTATCAATATGGCCTTATTACAAAATGTGATCTACAGATTCAATGCAGTCTCTATTAAAATACCACAGCCATTCTTCACAGATCTAGAAAAATCAGTTTTTAATTTTATATGAAACAACAAAAGACCTAGAATATCCAAAATAGTTTTCAGCAATAAGAACAATGCAGGAGGCATCACAATACCTGAATTCAAACTATACTACAGAGCCATAGTAATAAAAACAGTATGGTATTCTCACAAAAACAGACACATAGACCAATGGAACAGAACAGAAGATTCAGAAACAAACCATGCACTTAAAGCCAGTTGATTTTTGACAAAGGGGCCAAAAAAATATATGCTGGGAAAAAGATAGACTTCTCAACAAATGGTGTTGGCAAAACTAGTTTTCCATATGTAGAAAAGTGGAAATAAATCTGACCTTTTCACTCTGCACATGAGTCCACTTGAGATGGATCAAAGATCTAGAAATTTCGGCCAGAGAGTTTGCAATTACTTGAAGAAGGCATAGCACCAATGCTCTAACATATAGGCATGGGTAAAAACTTCCTCAGTAAGACCCCCAAAGCTCAAGAAATTAAAATGAGGATTAGTACATGAAATTGCATTAAAATGAAGAACTTCTGTGCAGCAAAGAAAATTATCAAAAACTTTGAGAGAGAGCCAATAGAGTGGGAGATCTATGCCAGCTATTCCTCTGATGGAGGACTAATATCTAGAATATATAAAGAACTCAAGAAACTCACCGCCAAAATAACAATCAACTCAATAAAAAATGGACAAGTGAATTAAATAGAAACTTCACAAAAGAAAAAAATATAAATGGTCAATAAATATATGAAAAAATGTTCAACATCATTATCAATCAGATAGATGAAAATCAAAATAACTGAGATTTCACCTAACCCCAATTAGAATGGCAATCATTAAAAACACAAATAATAATGCTGGCAAGGATGTGGAGAAATAGGAACTCAGATACATTGTTGGTGGGATTGAAAATTAATGCAACCACTTTAGAAAACAGTGTGGAGGATCCTCAGAAGAATGTGAATTATGTACCATGTGACCCAGCTATAACACTCCTGGGTTTATACCCAAAAGAATTGATACCAGACTATCATAATAATGCATACCTAACTATGTTTATAGCAGCACAATTCATAATTGTCAAACTAAGAACCAGCCTAGGTGTCCATCAACAGATGAGTGGATTACAAAATTATGGGATATATAAACAATGAAATTCTAATCAGACATAAAGAAGAACAAAATTATGTCATTTGCAAGGAAATGGATGGAACTGGAGAATATTATGCTAAGTGAGATTAGTCAGCCACAAAAAGTGAAATGTCAGATATTTTCCTTAATATGTGGAGGCTAGGGAGAAATTGAGACATAGGACGGATTCCAGAAAAAGGAGGAGAAACCTTAATGGAGTGAAGGAGGGGACCTAACTGAGGGAGATGGGAGGAGAGAGATAGACTTAAAGAGAGAAACACTTCAATGGACATGATGTACATATACAAATTTATCAATGTCAATTGCAATGTCTTACAATGGGAAGTGGGGAAGGGGAGGGAGTGGGGTGAGAACTGGGGGAAGGCTGACTGAGTTCTGTGTGCATGTATGCCTCTATCACTCTAAACTTCAGTATGATGTATAATTACAATGCAACAATAAAACAAAACAAAGCAAAAACCAAATAATGTCCTATCCATACATGAAGGTGTCACTACCAATTTCATTAACATGTATGGGGTGGTGGTATGTTATCTGGAGGGAAATATACCACGTTCCATGCACTTTGAAGCTCACTATGAGGAACAATTTACAATGCACCAATTAAATAAAAAACAAACATTAAAGGCATTCATGGTGATAAGTTTTGCCTTTACATCATAGCATAGTTCACTGATGCATTGTTGGCTACAATTACAGTTGAAGAGATAGTGGAAAGATTATACTATTTTAAACATTTATTGTGTTAATCCTTTACAAAATTCCTACCCTTTCTACTTACTTCCCATGGATAATATTTCTTTTTTATTCATTTGAGTACTTATTATGCACTCCCAGTTACTGATCTCACATACACATAGATTTATGAGGTCTTTCTATAGTAAAGAGGAACCAACTCACTTTTAAGAGGCACCGATTTTGAGCCTATTTTATATTCAGACAACACTTGAACCAGTCTGAGAAAACACATAATTCATCTAAGTTACATGTCTTTCATGAATACAAATCTTCTTACCCATGGACATGAATCAGTTTAAAAAATGTGTACTTTTGATTCCCACATGATTCTCTGGATTGATCCAAAGAAACTATTGGAGAGGCTCATTGAAAGTACACATATATTAATAAATAAATTGTACTATCAAACATAGGGCACTTGTTTTGGGGTATATTTCTTTTTACTTTACATTTAATTGTCTGTTTCTTCTAGATCTCCTCTTAGTTTTCTCACTTGGTTGATGCTGTCTTTGGTTGATGCTGTCTTTAGCTAGGACAGCACAACCTGCTATTGAACTATACTGATTGTATTTCCTGTCCACAAATCAGTGTTGCTCCTCGCTAACTGAACAATGACAATCTGACTGTTCTGTATCATTGACTGGCCAAACTTTTCTCAGAAAGATTTCATCATAATTGTTATTATCAGAGTGATTCATCCCGAAAGGTGCCTCAATGAATATTTTTATCCAAAATGACTACAGACGTCCTTATTTATTTTTATGAGATTGTTTGACATGCTTTAATCAGGACTACATAAACAAGTTGCAGCTGAGCTATGTACACATGATCTTCTGTTTAGCTAATACTTAGTCATGCCAAAATTTTTACATTGTTGGGTTTTCTGATGAGTGTTTACAATGAACTAACCATTCAGTAGAGGGAAGAGTTATGGGCTAAAGGTAAAAATCCCCAAATTCTTAGTTCTATCAATGCGCATTCATACTATGTGACTATATATTATGGTTTTAAGAACTCATTTGATAATATGGAAGGTGTGATATATTTCTTTCCATGGTTAAAATGGGGAATAACCTTTTTACAAAGTTAGGGGAGATCTTACTCTTTTTTCTTTCTTTTATTTTTAAGTCTTACTCTTTCTATTTTGATAATCTGAGTAGAGCCAACATCAAATTCACCTCTTAGTTTGCATAAAAAGAAATTACTACTTCTAACTGGGCATGGTGCTGCATTCCTGCAATCCTAGTACTTAGGAGGCTGAGGCAGGAGGACCACAAGTTCAAGGCCAGCCTCAGCAATGTAGCAAGAACCTCAGCTACTTAGCAGGACCTTGTTTCAAAATAAAACATAAAATAGGGCTGAAATATAGCTCAGAGGTAAAATGTTCCTAAGTCCAACCCTGAGTACAACAAAAAAGTGAAAATAAATAAATAAAAATAAATTGCTGTTTGTGTTTCTAAAATTGTCTCTGACAAATTTGTATCTTCTCTTATGTCATATGCTTTTTGATCTTTTAATTTTTATTTATTCTTCATGACCTATTGTGGAGTTTTTTTTTTTTTTCCTGAGGACTTCAATACAAAGCTTTACTTAGAAATACTGAAATAATAAGACAATCCTCATGAAATATATATATGACAATATTAATAAGGTCCTCATAAAATCTGTATGTAGACACAACCTGAGACTAAAATGATGGAGGTAGGTGGACAAAATTCAGCAAAAATGTTACTTTTGTTTGGTTTGAATATATATATTCTATATATATTATGTATATATATTATATGTATGTATATGTATATATATTGGTGGTACTGGGGACTGAATTCAGGGACATTCTGCCTCTGAGCTACATTCCTCAGTCCTATCTTTTATTCTTTATTTTGAAACAAGGTCTCACTAAGTTGTGGAGGGTAAATAGCTAAATAGCTGAGGCTTGATGAGAACCTGTGATCCTCCTGTCTTAGACTCCCAAGTACTGGGATTACAAGCATGTGCCACCACGCCAAACTAACTTTCACTTTTTAAAAAATTTCATGTAATGGTCTTCAACTTTAGTGTGCCAAAAAATCATTCAGAATGCTTAGTAAAAATATTGACTGATATTTTTATTTAAAAATTCTTGAAATGGTCTCAGAAAAGTATGTTCCAATATGCCCTCCAGTTGATGCTAGTTCTGGGTTCTGAGCCTTTTTATTGGTATTCATATAGTTGGAGAAGAGTGGTTTTCCTACCTTCTTTCTAGGGGATGGGGCATTCAATGATGAGTTTTGTAAAAGTTTTAATTCTTTATTCAACTCCATATGTCATATATATGGTGAAATTTCTGTAAAGAATATTGTGGAAGGAGTTGGCAACATTATTTCTTAGGACTCTGATGACATTTTATCTTTGTGTGTTTTCATTCATATATATTTGTGGAAATTCTGGAAAGGCTGAGTCAAGGATAGCAAATCAGATGCTATTTTAATCATATTCTGATCTCTGTTCCTTTGAAGGTTCTTTCAAGATCACTTTGGTAAAAAACATGACATATGCTGAGTAGACTATTAATGAAGGTCTTTTTGCACCTCTGTATAAAGTTGCAGCAAATCATTTCAACCCCTTTTCTGAAGGTCAAGTTTCACACGGAGGAAATGATTGATTTCCATTGCTTCATCAGGGATATTTGAAGCTGGGAATAAGGAATTGCTCAAGTGTTTTGGAGTCAGCCTCATATTTATTCCCATAACTTTCTTTTATGCTAAATCATCACTCAGTGATGCCAGCCATGCTTTGAAGTATTTCTCTGATAATTCCTGAGAGCAAGTGTCTCACAAGTAGGGGATTTGAATTGACTTAACTTACAACCCCAAAGCTGCATGGATGTCTCAGTATTTTAATCTATTGGAGAAAAAGCTTAAACTCTAAATGTGGCTACATTCTACAGTTCCTATATGTGCAATCTATATATTGATCAGTTTATTCATAAATCATTTCATTTCTCTTAAAGTAAAAAATTATTCTTCAGTTGTGAAATGAGGATTACTTATTAATTTTGTTATATCATTAGAGATATATCATTTTTGGTAACTCTTGATTGCTTTGACCATATGCTGATTCATTATCTTGCTTGACGGAAATAATATTTTAAATAATGATTAGCATAGAATGATAATATATGAATGAGTGTTGTACAGATTTAGAAAAAAGTTGATGCATTTTTCTGTTAAATCTTTGTATACACTTATTTGAAGATGTTTTAAATATGTCCACAACTAGAGAAAAATAATAAATTTCAGATATTTAACTCAAAGTTCAAGAAATTAATTTCTCCTCCATCTACAATATTTTAGGATTCTAGAGAATTTTTCTTGAATTTTTTTTCTTGCTATCTAGAGATTTTTCTTGACATCCATAGAAGCCTTTACTCTAAAATAATTAGCTAGAGTTTTATTTCCTTAAAGTCATTTCCTCTCTCCTTTTTCAATGACAATGCAATCAACAAAAAGTTTTATAATACACTCACCTCTTCAGTGATGAAATTCTGTTCAGGAAAATAACATATATTATTAATTATCTTCATAACTATTCAGCATTCTTTCATGTAGCAACAAGATATGTTAAAATTACCTCCTCTATTACTCTCACATTTTACATAGATCGTACATAACACTTGCTAATAAATCTTAGAAATTTTGCAGCGCTAATATCTCATGAAGGCTTAATGAGTACTCTGCATCTGCTTTACTAGTTGCAAATAATATGAATACTAAGTTGCATTTTTCAGTCCGTGATTTTATATAAATATTTCTACCTTTTGCCATTTTCTTACTATTTATGTTAAGGTATATACAGCATGCAGTTTTGTCATATTATATATAATACTGAATATAAAATCCTCATTATATGAAGTTATACTTTTGTTAATCTCAAAGAACTTTCAAAAGCATATTCACTTCATTGCAAATGATCTAATCAGAGTTTTTTCATACATATGATTATGATAAATATGCTATATCACATATGTACATACATGTAATCATACTTTTCCCCCTTAGCAATTTCTATGTTTTCATCACCCATTTATTTGCTCACCTACCTAAGTCTTCATATATTTTGTTAAAATTTAAATGACAAATAAGATTATATATTGTTGGGAAACAGCATAAATTATAATATTTACATTTTTGTAAGTTATTTTTTTTATTGGTGCATTGTAATCATACATCTTAATGAGGTACAAGCTTGTAGAGGCATACATGCACACAGAACTCATTTAACCTTTCCCCAATTCCGACCCGATTCCCTCCCTACTCCTCCTCCTCATGTTCAGCTTAGTGATTGACTTTGATATGTTTGTGAATGTACATCATGTGCATTAGGGTGCTTCCCTCTCTCCACCTCCCATCACCTTCAGTTAAGTCACCTTCTTTGCTCATCTAAGATTTATCCTTCTTCCTCTAGAGTCCCTTCTATGACCCACTGTCTCCCTAGCTTCTGTATTTTAGGGAGATTATCCGATTTTTTACTTTTTGTGACTGACTAATTTCACTTAGCATAATGTTTTCTAGTTCATCTATTTCCCTGCAAATGACATGATTTTGTTCTCCTTTATGGCTGAGTAAAATTCCATTATGTATATATCCCATAGTTTTGTAATCCATTCATCTGTTGATGGACATCTTGGCTGGTTCCATAGTTTGGCAATTGTTAATTGTGTGGCTACAAATTTAATATTTACACTTAATGATTTGTGTATTCAGTCACAAATGTACTTTAAAAATTATATATATATATATATATATATTCTGCAAAGATATATAATATATTCACATTGTAAAAAATGGGAAAGATTTACACCAAGATCTCCAGGTAGAGAGAATATGGATGACTTTAATGTATTTTCTAACTTCCTAACATGGATGTGCAGTTTTTATAAGGCACAATTCTACAGATGCTGCTGGTTGTTTGTAGTTGTGCCTATTCTGTGTACTAAAATAAAGAATGACCCGGAAAATCCAGAAATTCAGTATATCAGAGGATTTTTTTAATAAGAAAAAGCCACAAAGGATCTGTAGGGAATGAACTGACCACACTTGAAAAATATACATACACTGCATGTATTCCGAATCTATGAATGCATAAACCATGAAAGATATATGAAACATTTTAATATCTATCTCCAGCTCCTCCTCTCTGAAAATTTGGTGGCAATACATCATCTGTGTACTGCAAATGTAGTAGTTTTTCTTCATTCTGGAACCTGTATCTTTGGTATATGCCATAAATCTAAGCTTCTTTACTAAGGTTCTTGCTTATCATATCAGCAGTGGAAAGAGTTCTTGAATTTCACTAAAGCAAAATATTAAAGTACAATATAATATATATGTTAGGTTCTAGAGAAAGACTCACTTTTCTGTAAATTGCTTGTCGTATTCAGTCTCACTGCATTTGAAATTAACAGAGATCGTTGAATGATGGGATAGCTCTTTTTTCTATGCATGCTGATATTACCTAGAATTATTTCTTGGAATCTGAATGTCATATGTAGGATTATGATATTTTCTATCTTTTTGACAGTAGCAGCTTAAGTGTTTATGTAGTTCATGTTCAATATTGTGTGGGATACCTAAGTGCTACATTACTATGCACAAAAGAAAGTAAAAAGAAATTTCTGTGGAATAGGGAGCTGATTGAGTTTTAGCTTTATCTTTTATAGAATACCTTCCTAACTATAAAAAGATTTTGATTCACTTATATAGCTCTATATTTAAAATTTTTTTATTATATTGATAGGAACTTAAAACATTTAAGAAAAGCTTTGAAATGGACTGTTGGCAAACCTTATAGCTTTGAACCATATTCTGAGGAAAAAGAGCAAAACTAAAGCTTTCAAACTTTTTTTTGGTGTAGCTTAATATTTTTTCTTTGCTAGCTATGCTATCATTTAGAAGGTTTTATCATGTAGAACTGAGTATCTAAATTGTATAATTTTTGATATTATTTTTTAGAGGGTATATAGAACTAGATGAGACTTAAGTGATATAAATTTGTGCTCAGGAAATATGGCTACATTTGACTGAAATTATTATGTTTTTTAAATTTTCTGTCTCACTAAATTGACCTAAAGCTTAGTGCTATGTGACCAACATACCATGAAGAAAGTATAGTTGGCTGCCAGCTAGTGATGTTGAGGTTACCCTTGCAAGAAAACGTAATTATGTGACTACAGAACTGCAAAAGAGTGGAGTTTTTTCTATGGTGTCCCTTAAAGAGTGCGTATCTGCAGGCCAACTTGGTCACCTAGTGGGTTGAAATTGATTATTATGTAAGAAAGGCTGTGATTGGGGTGGGAGAGGGTAGCTTGGGTCGCATGTTCTTGAAAAAAGCCAACTTTTAAGCTTTAGGGTTGAGAAGTTCAATGCCACCTGCTGTGATACCTCTGTGCATCAGGGGTTAAGGCAATCTCCCAACATTCTAAAAGCCAGATTGATCTTTATCTTTTAAATGTCTCCTGGGGCTTCCAAGCTATGAGGAGAGAGCTGAAGGGCAACAACAATATATTTTCATGAGAGAAAGTGAATGTGAATGATTGCTAGCTCGCCACAGGCAGAGGAACAAAGGTGAAAATGAAAGTGACTCAGAGGTACATCCCATTTCAGGAGGCCTGCAGAACAGTGATGGCTCATTCAGTCAGTACTTTAGTCTTCCACATTTACTCTACTGAACAGTCTTACTGACAAGGAAAATGTATAAACAAATGAATCCACATATATTTTTAATTTGCAATGTGAAGGACTCAGAGTTGGGGAAAGATTCATGTGTACTAATATGTGAGTAGATGGAGAAGTTTCATTTTCACCAAAAATTAACCAAATGACACGTATACAAGTCACTAAAACTCTCTAGGTATTTCTTATCTTGAAAATGTGCTGGAAATTTTAATGAGTTTTCCATATCTGAAGCCACTCAATCTTTCCTAAGTAGTTAGGAGTGTGTGTGTTTGTATATTTTATTTTATAATATTGGAAAATTACTCAGTAGAATCCAGTGTACTATAAGAAATCTTCTGGTTCTAAAAAGGGCACATTGTTTAGAGAAGATAATGTATTTAAACTAAATAATATATGAATGTATATAAATATGTGTTGTGAACTGATAAGCCTATAAAGGTATTTCATTTTCAAGGAGAAATGTCAAAATGTATATATAAATATATAATATATCCCTGCATTAATGTAAAATGGTTGCTAAAAATGTACTTTCAATAAAATACCCATCTGTTTACATGCCAACAAGGTCTTAAGACCAGGAACAGGTAAAACTTGGAAAACAATAACATTTCTATTTCACTCTTATTATACAGCAAGAATATTTACTATATTCAGTTGCTACCCAATTCCTGTACACATTAGTCACCACCCAATTACTCCTATTATTATTCATCAAAAATAATGCTATTTCCCCAAACTTTCAATTATTTTCATCCCACTTCTTGAATAGCATGTCCTATACTACTAGATTATCTGTTCTATTACACCTACAAACTTATTCCCACATGTCCTTCAGGATATCATTATACTTCCTTTATAGCAAACCTTATTCAATGAGTTGAATATGGACACTTTTATTTCAGTCTTTACTCAATCCACTCCAGTTTAACAACCATCATTAAAATGGGAAAAGTCATAGGGTCTAGCTTACAGGCTTGTTGTGAATATTAAATGAGTGAATGATGTAAGATACTTGTAAGAGAGTTTGCTCCATAGTGAGGCCTTATGAGGTATTGACTATGTCATAATTATTGTTATAATCACTATCTCTATTTTGCTTATCAGGACTATTTTCTGGTAAAGATCTTTATTCTGAAATCTCTATTCATCTACTATTATTTAATCTTTTAGTAGAATTCAGAGATTAATCTTCTTTCCTTCTCAAAGTACTTTAGTTTCTTGATTTTTGTATAGTATCACACTCTCCTTATTTTCTTCTTCCCTCAATAACAGTTCCTTTATTCCTACCTCGTGAATAGCACCTTCATTGTATCCTTGCCTGGCTTTTTCATCTCCACTTGCCTTTTCAATATATTCATTTCTAGGGCTATACTTATAAATCTCTTCACCCCCTCAACTATATTTTATGTCTGGAAGTTTCTTCCTGTTCTATGACTTTCAATATCTTTCTTGTCTATCTCAGTCTACCATTCATTTCTGACCCTAATCATGTGGGGTTAATGAAGACCCTGTAAGTTAAAGGGCATGGTGTCTAATGAGAATACTTTCACTTTAGATGGTAGTCATGAGTTTAATTTTTCTCTACACTACCTGTACTTTTTGGCCTCTAACTGCAAATCTGAAAGTATCCCTCAATTCCACTTAGGCTTGAGAATTCACTGAAATGACTTATAGAACTCAGGGAAATGCCATACTTAGGGTTATGGATTTATTATAGAGCATACAAACTGTGACTGGCTAAATGAAAGGGTGCATAGGGAGAGTTCAGGGAGGGATTCAATTGCAGAGCTTCCATGCCTACTCCTGGTGGGATCATGGTGCATAAACTCCTGGCACACCTATACATTCACTAACCAGGAAGCTGATACCAGGAAGCTCCATTGCTGTTTAAAGTTTTTACTGGGTCTCATTGCATAGGTATGCTTTAATGATTCCATATGATTCAACTCTATCTCCAGGCCCCTTCTCTCCCAGAGGTCAGTCTGGCTAAAAGCCCCACCTTCTAATCTCATGGTTGGAGTTGCTGGTAACTAACATCCAACCTGAATCATTTTATCCCTTAGCCCCTCCAAAGGGCTTATATTTGAATAATTTCAAGGAGAGTTAGAGTCTTCCTCCCAGGAGCCAGGTACAAAAGCCCACATATCTCATTTCACTAATGGAATCACCAGGTATTCTGTTACTAAAGACCTTATTTTTCCATCAAAAAAATCTATACTCCTTGTAGACTACTGGAAACATAGTTCTAATATCTGGAACAGAGCCTAGGCATTGCAGGCACTCATTTATAAATGATTATCATATTTTAATTCAGTTTGTAGCTCCAGACAGCACATTCCTTAGCAGATAGTATAAACTCAATACTATTATTCCTGTAGTTTGTGAACTGTTCTTTTTTATAGTAACATATGCTGTTTGCTGACTCATTACACATTGGATTACTACCATAAAACATGTTTTTTTTTAAACAGACCAAAATATAAAGTCTTACAAAAGCATGGAAAATATTTTGTGACTGAGTCTATAAAATACAAAAATAATAAACTCATTTGGGTAGGAAATTTTCAGTAGCTATTGAGATGGCATTAAAGGATGGTGCAACTCTGGGAATATGCATAACTCTAACTTGCATCCACACTTACTGAGCATCTTCTATAAACCCAAACTGTAATAACTACTGATATAAAATGGTGGATAATATATTTTTTCTAAATTTTAGTAATGGAGATTGAACCCAGGGACATCCTACCTTCAAGTTACACATTTTTAAAAATTTTTAATTTTTAAGCAAAGTCTTGTTAAGCTGCAGAGGGTCTTGCTAAATTGCTGAGGCTTTCCTTGAATGTGCAGCCTCCTGTCTCAGCCTCTCAAGTCCTAAGACTTTAGGAATGCATCACTACGCCTGGCTACTGATGGATAATATTTAATTCTGACATAAAAGAATTTTATTTTCAATTGTCAAAGAAAAGAATGTAAAGTAGACAGTTTGGAAAAAGTGTGATTTTAATGCCAGGTTCTTTTGATTCACATAGGAAAGGCATCAACTGATGATTATGAGACTTATTGGTATATATTCAAGTTAGGGAGAGAAATTTGGCAGAAACAAACATTTACAAAGATTTAGAGATTAGAGAGAAGAGTGCTTTGAGAGAAAGGGCACTCAGCACTTTACACTTTTAGATCTGAAGAAGATAAGTGGAGAATGATGAAAGATGAAGATGGTGAAGAAACGCCCTTCAAGGATAAGAACCATACAAGCCAGGTAAGGAATTTAGAATGTATTGTGAGAACAGCGCAAGGCAGGAAGATGCTGACTAGTTGGATCAAGGAATACCAATCAGGATACAGAATTATAAAGGATGCTCTGATAGCAATGTGCGAAGTGATCTGAAGGAGACAGGGTTGCACAGAGACGAGATGGAGGCTCTTGAGGTGATCCAGAGTAGTCAATTGGCAGCTGCCTGAAATAAGGCATCAGTAATGTAGGTAGAAATAAAAGAATGGGCTTGAGAAATATCAAGGAGAAATGTCAAGTATTTGTGGCAGGCATTCATAGGATTAATATTGGCAAAGAAAGCCAGTGACTGCAAGAAAGTGAAAAATGTTCAAGCCATTTTAATAAGCTTTATTGGTTGTCGGAGCTGAGGAGAGAAGGAAGTTGCTCTCCCTTCCTGGGTGACAATAGTGACAAATGGAAGCTAACATAAAATTGTTGGCTAAGCAGTTTAATATTACAGACACCAGAGCAGGGTGAGCGCAGATTGCTATTGGCATATGGTAGACATTAGCTCATTAAAATATTCAGATTAGCAGATGTACATGTTTCATTATGCTAAGGAAATATTAATATTAAGAATTAAGAACTCCCAGTGCTTTAGGAGTTTTTGAGTGGTTGGCTCTCAAAGTTCTCTGCTGGACAAATTGGAGGCATTTCATTGGCCACCTGGTCCTCTCCTTTTGATTCAGCTGAGGTGCACCCAAACTCTGCTGCTATATCAACCCTGAAGAGAAGAGACTGAGGAGAGAAAGATGATGTGAAACCACTCTAATTGTACTTTAGGCTCAACATTTTAAATGAAGACACACTACTGCAGAGTCAAAAGGTAGAAGACATTTCACATGAAATATTTAAATAGTTTTTATAAGTGACAGTATAAATGTAATATCTAAAGCTATAGTTTAATACTCTGTTCAAAGTACAGGACAAAAATCATGTCAGTTGTATAACCTATAGCAGTGAGATTTTCTAGTATAACTTTCCTTTTAAGAAAATAAAATTTAAAGAGACCAGGCAAGTCCCATGAACTTCTTCTCTAAAAAGAAGTCATAGAATTTAATACAGAGAATAAGGTTAATTTCTTTTTTTTTTTTTTTTGCAGTACTGGGGATTGAACTCAGGGGCATTCTACCTCCGAGCTACACCCCCATCCCTATTTTTTATTCTTTATTTTGAAATCGAGTCTCACTAAGTTGCGGAGTGCCTCACTAGGTAGCTGAGGCTGGCCGCGAACCTGGATCCTCCGGTCTCAGCCTCCCGAATGCTGGGATTACAAGCGTGCACCACCAGGCCTGGCAAGGTTAATTTCTTACATCATTTTTATTTAAACTTAAAATTCAAAAGCTTCTTGCCCCTTTTTATGTGGGAGATAGGTGCACAAGAATGAAAAAAGACTTGGAAAGAAAATAAATGAAGAAAAATAAATAAAAGGAAGGAAAGAACATTTCCTTTTACACTGGATGAAAGGACAGAGTGATTATTAGAACACATTTTATTTATAAAGGATAATTAGCATTTTTATTTAATCATCATTGCTAATCATGTTTATAAAGATGGAAAATACTCAAAGGAATAGAATTCTGATGAATAATGAATTCTGGTGCATAAATTCCTCATTTGCAATGTGTGTGTGTGTGTGTGTGTGTGTGTGTGTGTAGAGAGAGAGAGAGAGAGAGAGAGAGAGAGAGAGTGTCATCTTTGGAGATTAGGTAAATATCCTGTCATTTTTACCTGTCATTTCTAAGGGGTGTGTGTGTGTGTGTGTGTGTGTGTGTGTGTGTGTGTGTACACGTCACGTGTGCGTGCTAGTTCACACGTTCACAATAAGTCTGGAAATAGTATTCTCTTCAATCAATAGAGAGCAATTTTGAGGCATCCATCCCTGAAATCAAAGAGCAGATGAAGCTGTTTGTCAGAGACAACCACAATCCCAAAACAAAACAAAACAAAACAAAACAAAACAAAACAAAACAAAACAAAAAAAATGCCCTTCAGAGAATTATATGCACCACTAGGATTGAGAACTCATATATCCAGAAAATAAGCTATTTGTATAACCTAAAGAAAATCTACTAAAAATGACTTTTTTGCATTCTTAAAGAACACCAAAACCAGTGCATTATAATAAAATCTGTACTTATCAAGGGTAGAGGAATTATCATTTAACTTAAATATATGGAGAAAATACATTCCAACTGTTTGGATTGATGAACCTTCACTCTCAGCTATAAACATGAATCACCAAATATTTGAGGAGAAGAAAAATAATAAACAGTACTAGCCCTGAGAAGAGAACTTTGAATAAATATTATTGATATCACTGGAGAAGAAATGGATGGATAAAAAAGAAACAGATTATTGGAGGAGAATTAGCAATTAGGTCTCTTTTTGACATTAAAATCTCATATACAGAGAGAAACATCACTGGTGTGTGTGTGTGTGTGTGTGTGTGTGTGTGTGTGTGTGTGTGTGAGAGTGTGTGTGTAGTACTAGAGATTGAACTCAAGGATATTCTACCTCTGAGCTACACCATTAGCCCTATTTTTTATTTTCAAACAGGATCTCACTAAGTTGAAAGGGCCTCACTAAGTTGCTGAGGCTGGTCATGAACCTGTGATCTTCCTGTCTCAGCCTTCTAAGTACTGGAATTAGAGGCATATGTCACCACACCAAGCTCCAAGAAACCTCATTTAATAGGGTAACTAAGTGAATAAAAACACTGAAAATTAAA
>PVLC010025380.1:6948-23840 GCA_004027655.1 Graphiurus murinus | reverse complement strand
TCCAGTACTGCAAAAAAAAAAAAAAAAAAAAAAAAAAAAAAAAGACTGGCACAATCCAGTAGGGAAAGATCTGGTAGCTTCCCATACAACTAAGTATACAACTACCCCATATTCCAGCAATTGCACGATGAGCTGTTCACCAAGAGAAATGAAAAGATAAGTTCACAGGCTTCCACTGCATACATAACAGCCTCAAACTGGAAACAGCCCAGATGTCCATCAACAGAGATATTGGGAATCAAGCTGAGGTGCATCCCCGCAGTGCAATCCACATCAGCAATAAGAAGGGATGCATTATTTATAGAGCGACATCGATGAATCTGGAGAACCTCGTGCTGAGTGAGAGACACCTAGAGTCTTGTTTTCTTTTTTTTTTTTTTTTTTTTTTTTGCGGTACTTGGGATTGAACTCAGGGGCATTCTACCTCTGAGCTATACCCCCAGCCCTATTTTTTTTATTCTTTATCTTGAAACCGGGTCTCATTAAGTTGCGGAGTGCCTCACTAGGTAGCTGAGACTGGCCGAGAACCCGGATCCTCCAGTCTCAACCTCCCAAATGCTGGGATTATAAGCGTGCGCCACCACCTCTGGCTGACACCTATAGTCTTGTCCATTTACATGATGTCCTAAAAAAGACTTTAGAAAGGGTAGCCTCAGCTGGGTGTGGTGGCACAGGCTTGTGATCCCAGGAGTTGAGAGGCTGAGACAGAAGGATTGCAGGTTCACAGACAGCCTCAGCTACTTAGTGAGGCCCTCTGCAACTAAGTGAGACCCTGCTTCCAAATAAAGAATAAAAAATATGCAGTACTTGGGAAACTGAGACTGGAGGATCCGAGTTCAAGGCCAGCTTCAGCTACTTAGGCCCTCCGAAACTTAGTGAGACCCTGTTTCAAAATAAAGAATAAAAAATAGGATTGGGGGTGTAGCTTGGAGGTAGAATGCCCCTGGGTTCAAAAATTAAAAATTTTAAAAATAAGAAAAAAAAAATAGGGCTGGGGGTGTAGCTCAGGGGTAGAATGCCCCTGGGTTCAATCTCCAGTACCGCAAAAAAAAAAAAAAAAGAAAATTCAGTTCCACTCTGCATTGCCTTGTTCATAGATGCATTAACACGCTGTTTTGTTTTTGGGGTGCTGGGGATGGAGCCCAGGGCCTCGCACATGCTAGGCAAGGGTTCTACCACTGGGCCACACCCCAGCCCTCACCATGCTGCTTCTTTAACATTTTGATAACTGTTATTTTAACTTTGGTTTCCTTCGTAATCTGATGGGTTTTAGTTTATGGATTTATCAACATTATCTGAGATCTGCAAAGGGCCGGCAGACGGCCACAGGAGTGCGTGGCTGGACGCGCCGCTCCTGGGTCTAGACTGGAGCACTGGGTTGGTTCTGGTAAGACATTGGCAAGGCCCTGCTGGCGATCTGTGCAGTTCATGCCGGGTCTCCAAGGCCCACGCACGGGCTTTCCCCCCACGGTGGCAAAGCTCAGCCCTCCTCTTTGGTAGAGCTCACCTTTGCGGTAAGCAGGCAGCTGAGCAGAGCCCCGGCCCCCTGGCGCTCCAGCCACCGCTGAGCGAGTTGGTGTCCCGAGGTGACCTCGCCAGGGTAGCCACTCCACCAGGGGCTTGCTGTCCAGAGTCTTCCTCGGCCTGCCGCTCTTTCCACTCTTAGCAGTTAGCATTTTTATATGCATACAAGCTGCTCTTTATCAATTAGAAAGGGCAGGGTAAGTGTGGTCCCGTCTCTTTAAATGCCTGTCTCCAGAGTTAAGCGCCACGGGAGGTGACATCCCGGTGACAAGTGACATTTGCTTCCGCCTTGCTCTCTCCCTTTCTCTGCAGCACTGTGGACTTGTGGGTTTTCACAGCCAATACTTTACCTAGTGGCATTCTACCACCGAGATACACCCCAATCCCCCTTTTAGGTAGGTACTGGAGATCCCAGCTGTGTTCTACCCCCGAGCTACACTCCCAGCCCTTTTTAGTTTTTATCTTGAAACAGGGTCTTAAGCTGGGCGTGATGGCACATGCTTGTAATCCCAGCATTTGGGAGGCTGAGACTGGAGGATTCGGGTTCGAGGCCAGCCTCAGCTGCCTAGTGAGGCCCTCCACAACTTAGTGAGACCCTGTTTCAAAATAAAGAATAAAAAAATAAGCCGGGCATGGTGGCGCATGTTTGTAATCCCAGCATTCGGGAGGCTGAGACCGGAGGATCCGGGTTCGTGGCCAGCCTCAGCTAACTAGTGAGGCACTCCGCAACTTAGTGACACTCGGTTTCAAAATACAGAATAAAAAAAATAGGGCTGAGACAGGAGAATCCGGGTTCGAGGACAGCCTTAGCAATGTAGTGAGACTTTGTCTCAAAACAAAAAAAAATGAAGCAGGGTTAGGGGTGTAGCTGCAAGGTAGACTGCCCTGGGTTCAATCCCTGGTACCACAAAATAAATAAATAAAATAGGACTGGGGTACAGCTTATAGGTAGAATGCCTTTGTCTCTGGGGAAATATCAACAAGCTTCTTTTTTTTTTTTTTTTTTGCGGTACTGGGGATTGAACTCAGGGGCATTCTACCTCTGAGCTACACCCCCAGCCCTATTTCTTATTCTTTATTTTGAAACCGGGTCTCACTAAGTTTCGGAGTGCCTCACTAGGTAGCTGAGGCTGGCCGAGAACCCAGATCCTCTGGTCTTAGCCTCCCGAATGCTGGGATTACAAGCGTGCACCACCACGCCCGCCCGGCTTCAACAAGCTTCTGAATACACCTAAACATCAAAGATACAGACAAAAGGCTAAGGGGACCCCATTGACAAGTCTACCCCAGAGCGGTTCCAAGGTGTTCTAAGGGTCACCATTGATAAATCTGCTACAGAGCGGTTCCAGGACTTGCCTGGGGTCACTGAGGGGTGTGGGGGAGCGGGGAACCTGTGCTTTTGGTTTGGGGCTGTGTCATAGGAACGACTGGATTCTGAAGATGGTGAGACTTGGACAAGTGGAGAGGCGTCCCACGTCCAAGGTCATCCAGGCCAGGTCTGGCAGGCAGATGAACGCCACGTGTTCTTGGGGACGGCTGGTTATTGAAGGTGGTTGGTAAATACGGGAAGACAAGCTCTGGAAGGTCATGCAGACACATGCCCTCTTTCCTTTAAGGCGTATTTCATAAGCTTTCTTTACCTTTTTTTTATTGTGTTTTTTTACCTAAATATATACATCATAATTAGTTTACTTTTTAAATTTAGATTGTTGAGCTTTGTAAAATGGTAGTTATTCCCTAAAGAATAACGTCCATGAAGTCATGGAGGGCTATTTATATTTGTTCTAGTAAACACAGCGGTGAACGACGGGTCTCCAGGGGCACCGCCGCCTCGCTGCGAGCTCTTGTTGGTCCTTGCCCCGTGTCCCCGTGAGATCCGGCCCTCGGAGGACCGGAGTGGCTCCTAGTGCAAGAGGTTTCCTTGACTCTGGGAAATGTTTGATCACAACAAGCTGCAGGTGTGCTGGCGCTTATTGTTACAGCCAAAGCCCAGGGCCTCCGTGTTGCCGGACTCAAGTCTGGCTGCTTTGTTGCCCCAAAGCTAATTCTCCAGAGACTAGAGTTGGTGGCAAGGAAATCAGGTTTAGTCAAGGAACCTGCAACCTGAAAAGATGGGGGTGGTGAGCTATCATCCCCCAAACAAAGATCATCTCAGGGAACTCAAAAGGGTGTTCATGGAGCCAGGCGTGGTGGCGCACGCTTGTAATCCCAGCATTTGGGAGGCTGAGACTGGAGGATCCGAGTTCGAGGCCAGCCTTAGCTACTTAAATGAGGCACTCTGCAACTTAGTGAGACCCTGTTTCAAAATAAAGAATAGAAAATCAGGCTGGGGATATAGCTCGAAGGTAAAATGCCTCTGGGTTAAATCCCCAGTACCACACACACACACACACACACACACACACACACACACACACAAAAGAGTGTTCATGGGGAGAAAACGGGGTGCCGGGGACTGAGGCAGGAAGGCTGAGGGGGGTGTCCAGGCCTGGGCTTTCTTTCTTCTTCTGGAATATGCTTGAGATTACAAGTGACTTTCATTTCTTAGGCCAGTCCCTAGAATTCTTTGGACAAACACAGTATTTCCCTGCAAGTTAAACATTATTTCATGTTTGATTAAAGAATGAGATTAGCAGCTGGGCCTGTAATCTCAGTACTTGGGAGGCTGAGACTGGAGGATCGCAGGTCTGAGACCAACATTAGCAATTTAGTGAGACCATCAGCAACTTAGCAAGATCCTGTTTCAAAAATATAAAATAAAAAGGGCTGGGGAGAGCTGGGCATGGTGGCACATGCTTGTAATCCCAGTACTTAGGAGGCTGAGATTGGAGGATCCTAGTTTGTGGCCAGCCTTAGCTACTTAGTGAGGCTCTCCGCAACTTAGTGAGATCCTGTTTCAAAATAAAGAATAAAAAATAGGACTGGGAGCTGGGCATGGTGGCGCACGCTTGTAATCCCAGTACTTGGGAGGCTGAGACTGGAGGATCCGGGTTCATGGATAGCCTCAACTACTTAGTGAGGCCCTCTGCAACTTAGTGAGACCCTGTTTCAAAATAAAGAATAAAAAATAGGACTGGAGGTGTAGCTCAGGGGTAGATTGTCCCTGGGTTCAATCCCCAGTACCGCAAAAAAAAAAAAAAAAAAAGGACTGAGGGTGTAGCTTGGAGGTATAATGCCTTGAGTTCAATCCCCAGTACTGAAAAAAAGAGGGGGTGCTGGGGGGAACCAGGCGTGGTGGTACACGCTTTTGTAGTCCTACTACTTGGGAGGCTGAGACAGGAGAATTACAAGTTTGAAGCCAGCTTTGACAATTTAGTGAAGCCCTCCCCAGCTCAGTAAGACTTTGTTTCCAAATAAGAGATAAAATCGGGTTGGGGGTATAACTTGGAGGTAGAATGCCTCTGGGTTAAATCCCCAGCACAAAAAGCAACAATAATAATAACTGTGTTTAACACCACACCCGGGCGCAGTGGAATCAGAAAAATGTCTTCTATTTACTTCCATCCTCTATTCCTTCTCTGACTCTTGCCTTAATTACTTTGAAATGAACGATCTTTAGGAGAGCAGGTATTAAGCAGATAACCACAGTTTTATTTAGCTGGAGGTAGTTTGTAAATTGTTTGCATCTTAAGTTCTGGAAAATGAGTCCCCTTTTGATACTGACTTCGTTCTGAAACGAGACACGTCCTCCTAGACACTCCCGCAGGATGGGGCGGGCAGGGCTGAGTGCTGGGGCAGGACCCTCCACAGGGAGCCTGCCCAGCCCTCCGGAGATGGTCCCCGCTGTGGGCTCAGAGAGTGCATGCCACTTCTGTTCACGAGGACACAACATTGGACTCGGAAACTCACTCGGAAGCAGGAGTCGCCTGCCTGTGCTCTCTGCAGATTCGAGGCTGTGGGGTGGGCTTTCCTGGGTGTCTTAGTGCATGTGTGCTGCTGTCACAAAACATTCCAGACCGCGTCATCCATGAACAGAAATGGGCTGCTCAGGGTTCTGGAGGTTCCGAGTCCAAGGTCCAGGTGCTGGTGGATTTGGTGTCTGGGGAGGCCCGCCCCATCGATGGCTTCTTCTCCTGGCAGTGACCTCAGGTGACAGAAGAGCAGGGGGCAAAGGCTTCTAGAGAGGCTCTCAGGATCTACTCCACCCCAGGAGCCCGGCCTCTGAGTACTGTCGCACTGGGATTAAATTTTAGCATGAATTTGGGAAGCTATTCCATTGTTCACAGTGCTGGGTGTTATAGGTTTAATTGGTCTCCTTCTCCACAATCAAAATGTGGAAGCCCAGCCATGGTGGCACACACTTGTAACCCCAGTACTTGGGAGGCTGAGACAGGAGGGTCGCAGGTTCGCGACCAGCCTCAGGAACTTAGTGAGGCCCTCCGCAATTTAGGGAGACCCTGTTTCAAAATAAAAAATAGGGCTGGGGATGTAGCTTGGAGGTAGAATATCCCTGGGTTCAATCCCTAGTAACACACACACACACACACACACACACACACACACACACACACACACACATACACGCGAAAGAAAAAAAAGAAAGAAAAAACTGTGAAGGCCCAAACCCCCAGGGCCTCCAAATGTGACCTTATTTGGAGATGGGCTGAGGCAGAGTTAAAGGGTGAGGTGCTCACACTGGAGCAAGTGGGTCCTGACGCCATCTGCCTGGTGTCCTGAGCAGGTCCCAGGACTCAAGCCTCTCCCAGGGAGAGCGCCGGCACCTGACCTGGCTCTTGGCCTCCAGCCCCAGACAGCGACTTTTGCTGTTTAAGCAGCTCCGCCGATGGCCCTGACATACAGGGCTTGGTCACAGTCAGAGCAGGGCCACGCTGGTCCTCTTAACAGTAATGGTGGAGGCCACGAGCCTGCCAGTCGAGGCCCCTGGTCGGTATGGGAAGAGGCAGGACAGAAATCTTCCTGTCCTTTTCTTACACACCTGCAGCCCAGGTGGCTGAATTTGTTTTTACTGATTTTTTGAGACAGAGCTTTTGGACTTGTGGTTCTCAAACTTGAGTTGTTGAGAACACAGCCCCTTGAGCCCCTCTCAGATTCAGTCAACCTGGAGAGGCCAGGTGATTTGCATATATCCCGCCCAGGTCTTGCTGTCCATTCAGCAGGTCTGGAGGGGGCCAGGTGATTTGCATATATCCCACCCAGATCTTGCTGTCCATTCAGCAGGTCTGGAGGGGGCTGGGTGATTTGCATATATCCCGCCCAGGTCTTGCTGTCCATTCAGCAGGTCTGGAGGGGGCTGGGTGATTTGCATATATCCCACCCAGGTCTTGCTGTCTGTGCTGGTCTGGGGGCCACCTGTTAGAACTAATGCTGTATAGTCGAACAGGTTGATTATTTATTTATTATTATTATTTATTTATTTATTTTGCTGGGGATTGAATCCAGGGGCATTCTACCTCTGAGTAAACCCTCAGCCATGCTTTTTATTTTTTAGTTTGAAACAGGGTCTCACTAAGTTGCAGAGGGCCTCACTAAGCAGCTGAGGCTGGCTATGAACCTGCGATCTGCTTGTCTTAACCTCCCAAGTATGGGATTACAAGCGTGCGCCACCACGCCCGGCTACAGGTTGATTACTTAAGTCATAGAAATAATCTCTGGCCTTCCATTTTGAATGTGGGAGGAACATCAGCCTGAGCTCAGCCAGCCCCGCAGGTCACACCGAGCACGCCCTCCACGCAGGGTACCAAGCACCGCCCTGCTGACGGGCCCTCTCTCCACCTCACAACAGGCCTCACAGCTAGAATCTATTATCCCCATTTGAAATGAGAAAACCGAAGCAGAGAGGCTAAGACAGCTGCCAAAGGACACAGAGCTGTAAGTTGCAGAGCTGGGGCTGGCCGGGCAGGGTGGCATCGGGTTGCAGCCAGTCTGGGGGAAGGTGCTCCAGAAGGGATTCACCGTTGGGTAAGTTCTTGCTGGAGGGAAGACGGGAGAGGGGGCCGAGCACAGCAGGCAGGGGACTTGCTTGAGGTAATGAAAAGTGATAGCCGGGCACGGTGGCACACGCTCTGCTCGTAATCCCAGTACTTGGGAGGCTGAGACAGGAAGATTGCAGGTTCTCGGTCAGCCTCAGCTACCTAGTGAGGCCCTCCACAACTTAGCGAGATCCTGTTTCAAAATAAAGAATAAAAAATAGGACTGGGGGTGTAGCTCGGAGGTAGAATGTCCCGGGGTTCAATCCCCAGTACTGCAAAAAAAAAAGTGATGGCCACAGGCTCTTTGTCACCCGGGGACTGACAGGGAGACCGAGTCCAGCTGGCCCACTTGGCTCGTGTCTGGAGAATGCACTTTTCTTATTTTTATTTTATTTATCATTATTATTGTTGTTATTATTATATTATTTGTGTGTGGGGGGCACTGGGAATTGAACCTAGGGGCATTCTACCTCCGAGCTACACCCCCAGCCCTATTTTATTCTTTATTTTGAAACAGGGTCTCACTAAGTTGCAGAGTGCCTCACTAAGTACCTGAGGCTGACCGTAAACCTGGATCCTCCTGTCTCAGCCTCCCAAGTACTGGGATTACAAGCGTGCACCATCACGCCCAGCTTTTCACTTTCTTATTTTGGACACCAACACAGTATCACACAGTTGATTATCTTAGTAAATAGATAATAATTATTTATAAATAGCATCTCAATTTCTATCAGATTGCTTTTAAATTACTGGAAAATAGTCTTTAAATTACTGGAAAACATTCCCCCAGCAATTTTGTTTATTGTGTTAATTTGTAGTAAATTGTAATACCATACCAAAAAAAAAAAAAAAAAAAAAAAAAGCGTGCACAAAGCAAATCAGCCCAGGGCCTGGCCAATGTTGACGCGCTGCCCGGGCCACAGCCTGGTTGGTGGCGTGTGGCTGTCATTCTGCACAGCACAAAGGCTGAGTTCAGTTGGGGAAAGCGCGTTGGGGTCTCCTCCTAACACTTAGGTCAGAGTGAGGATTACAGGGACCAGGGCGCAGGGAACGTGCAGGTCCTGACCCATCCTCCACCTGCCCTGAACAGTCTCTGGGGAGCAGACAGTTGGGGGCTCCGGGGCCTCCGGGGCCTCCAGGCCAGGCCGCCCCGTGGAACACATGGGTCTTGCTCCAACGATTTCGGCTCTGGCTTGTGTAAATGCTTGCAGAGAGGAAGGACAGCGTCCTCTCCAGACAGGCCTGTAGGAAGGGCAGGTTTGCGGGGCTGGGGACGGCAGAACGTCACCATCTTTGCTGGGACCTCCACGACGCAGAACCGCAGATTGGGCCTTGCACCGCAGAGGACGAGGTGCCGCAGGGGTGGTTGCTCCTGAGCCCTGCTTGCCCGGCAGGTGGTGTCTTTCGCCGTGTCCTCAGTGGTCCCTCTCTGTGGACTTCCAGCTTCTGGCGTCCTCTGATCATCAGGACCTCCTCCAGAGGCCCTAGACGCCGAGGCTGGCCGGCCTCACCTTGCAGATGAGATCTCACCACCCTGCAGGTGGGAGTGTTGTGGGATAACCCGGTCCCACTCGTGGGCCCTTGGCATTCGTGATAAAAAGAATTTTAACACGTGCCAGTCAGGATCAAAAGGTAGGAATTTATTTAGGAAAGTAAGGGGATGGGGGAGAAAAACAGGTGAGCGGCCATTTTCCTGTCCAGATGCGCTTCTCAGGTCCCGAAAAAGAGAGCGAGGGGTGGTTAACTTCTTTCCTTTATAGGCTTGTAAGAGGGGTGGGCACAGAAGAGATCTGGACCTCCTCCTTCTTCAGGTATAGGTGGACGATAAGTAGGTGGTCCAAGCTGGGCCCACCTCTTTCTCAGGTTTCAAGATGGGCCTGCCCTTGGCTGTAAATTTCCAGTGTCAGTTGCCCCTGACTCTTAGGTGGGGGGCAGGGCCCAAGGTACTTCCAAACCTTGGCTGTGAATTTCCGGTGTCCTTTGTCCTGACTCTTAGGTGGGGGCAGGGCTTTCGGGGATTAGGATGTGGAGCTTCTTTAGAAAACTTCCAAGGGGTGGAGTTAGCTTAAAACTCCAGATTTTAAAAACTATATTTTCCCTTTCCCTCTCAATGTCTCCTTTCTGCCTAAATTATTTCTTCTATCCTACATCAGGAGCTGCTGTTCAGGGCTCAGAGGGACACTGCACTGCTGACTCAGAAGGAGCAGGAGGCCAAGCAGCCTGGGGAGGGGGACGCTGCAGGCAGGGATGCTGCAGCCATTGTCCCAGGTAAGGGGACCTTTACCTGCCTCAGCCTCGTGGGCGCCCATCTTTAGATAAAGCTCAAGGAGGTTAAGCGGCTCAAGCCGACCTCAGGGATGTGGTCAGGTACAAGCTGGGGCTGGGCTGTGGGGTCGGGCGGGTGGCCGCTGTCCTCCTTAAACACAAGGCAGATGGCCTGCACCTGTGGCCATCGCTCATGGAGCTGCAGGTGAGCCACAGGCCCTGCCCAGGAGAGCCTGCTCTCCCCAGCCCAACTCTTGCGCTCTGCCAGGTCTCTGCTGACCCCTCTGCCCTGAGCACGCCAGCTGTGGCGGCAGGGATCCGGGAGGCAGACTGACCCCGGGGAAAACCAGGGATGGGGTGGGCCATGCAGGAGGCAGGGAGGCAGACAGCAGCACGGCCCCGGCAGGGGCTCCTCTCCTCCCCAGGTGAGGTGGGCTCACCACCTGCAGACGCTTCTCCCCAGGCAGGGAGCAAGGCAAATCCCGGAAAAGAGAAGAGTGGGGGCGGGGCTGTCTGTGGCTGACCCTGAGGTTTCAGATGCGTGTGGGTTACAGTGCAGGTTACAGTGTATCATCGTGCCAGGAAGAGCAAGTCTGCAGGGACACCTGGGCGTGGCCTGGCGACACTGGCGCTGGTGGGACAAATGGGAATTAGCAGCAAAGGGGCAAGGAGGATCTTTTTTTGTTTTTGTTTTTGTTTTGCAGTACTGGGGATTGAACTCAGGGGCATTCTACCTCCAAGCTATACCCCCAGCCCTATTATTTATTCTTTATTTTGAAACCGAGTCTCACCAAGTTGCGGAGTGCCTCACTAGGTAGCTGAGGCTGGCCGTGAACCCGGATCCTCTGGTCTCAGCCTCCCGAATGCTGGGATTACAAGTGTGCGCCACCACGCCCGGCAAGGAGGATCTTTTTGGGGGTGAGGAGACTGCTAAGGTTGACTTTAAGTAATTATTATTTTTTGGTACTGGGGATTGAACCCAGAGGCATTCTACCTCCAAGCTACACCCTCAGCCTGATTTTATTTATTTATTTATTTTGGAAACAGGGTCTCACTAGATTGTTGAGAGCCTCACTAAGTTGCCGAGGTTGGCTTTGAACCTGTAATCCTCCTGTCTCAGCCTCCCAGGTACTGGGACTACAAGTGTGCACCACCATACCCAAAATACTTTAATTATTTATTTATAGCACTAGGGATTGAACCTGGGAGTGTTCTCTGATTTATACCCTCAACTCTATTTTATTATTTATTTATTGTACTGGGGATGGAACCCCGTGGTCTTTTACCTCCAGGCTATACCCCTAGCCCTATTTTATTTTTTATTTGGAAACAGGGTCTTGCTAAGTTGCTGAGAGCCTCATTAAGTTGCTGAAGCTGGCTTTGAACCTATGATCTTTCTGTCTCAGCCTTCTAAGTACTGGGATTACAATCGTGCACCACCACACCTGGCTATCTATTTATTTATGTTTGGTACTGGAGATTGAACCCAGAGGCATTCTACCTCCAAGTTCCACCCCCAGCCCTATTTTTTATTCTTTATTTTGAAACAGGGTCTCACTAAGTTGCGGAGGGCCTCACTAAGCAGCTGAGGCTGGCAGTGAACCTGTGATTCTCTTGTCTCAGCCTCCTAAGAACTGGGATAACAAGTGTGTGACACCATGCCCGGCTGGCTCTTTGTTTTTGAAACAGTTTCACCAAGTTGCTTACTAAGTTGCTGAGGCTGGCCATCAACCTGCGATCCTCCTTCGTCAGCCTCCTAAGTACTGGGATTACAGGTTGTGCACCACCACGCTCGGCTAAAGCTAACTTTTGTTAATAACCATTGAGCAGCCCAAGCACAGTGTGGACAGGAACTTTCTTTCTGATAAGCACTCCTGTGTGAAAAGCTCCCTCTTTTCCTCTGTTCCGGGAGAATGAGGGCTTTTTTGGTCGTCAACATAGGTTCACAGATTTCTCTAATTTGCTAGCCAATCAATACGATTTCTTTTTCCTTCTCCCCAAAAGCTTGTCCCCATCATTTGGTTTGGCAAATTGGGCTGCGTGCCAGATTTCCAGTTACCAGTTACCAGGAGCGAGGCTTCAGCCCTGGTTCCGGGTCCTGGGGCAGAGGCCCTGCAGGGAGGGCCAGGCTGGCATTTAGGCACAGGAGCCGAGCTGGGCTTGGGAGGCCCATGACCGCTCCCTCACGCCAGCCCGGGCTTTACTGACTAATGTGAGTGGAGAGCCAGGCACATGCCCGCTGTGCGCACGGGTACCTGGAAGGAGGTGGGGAGACGGCCCTGGCGGGGCGATCCACAGGGGACGCTGGACTGGGGCCAGGCAGCGCCTGTTAAGTGCACAGCAGCTGGTATTGCCCAGCAGGCCAGGGAAACCCTGCAGAGGCAAGTCTAATCTTCACCAGGGGCAATATTTTATTTTATTTTGTTTATTTTTGCAGTACTAGGGATTGAACTCAGGGGCATTCTACCTCTGAGCTACACCCCCAGCCCTATTTTTTTTTTTTTTTAATTCTTTATTTTGAAACAGGGTCTCACTAAGTTGCGGAGGGCCTCACTAGGTAGCTGAGGCCGGCTGTGAACCCGGATCCTCCTGTCTCAGCCTCCCAAATGCTGGGATTACAAGCGTGCACCACCATGCCTGGCTTATTTTTAACTCTTTATTTTGAAACTGGGTCTAAGTTGCAGAGGGCTTCACTAAGTAGCTGAGTGCTGGCCGAGAACTCGGATCCTCCAGTCTTAGCCTCCCAAGTACTGGGATTACAAGCGTGCGCCACCACGCCCGGCTTGGGTCAATATCCTCCTCCTCCTTTTTTGGTACTGGGGATTGAACCCAGGGATATTCTACCTCTGAGCTACATCCCCAGCCTGACTTCTTATTTTTTAGTTTGAAAAGGGCCTCACTCAGTTGTTGAGACTGGCCTCGAGCCTGCAGTCCTCCTGTTTCAGTCTCCCAAATCCTGGGATTACAGGCATGCCCCACCACGCCTGGCTTTAAAGTTTCATTTGGTTTAAGTTTCTGGGTTACTCGGGCTATAGAGTCAACTATTGGGACTTTGCCTGGACTGGCTGGCTCCCTGCTGTGTGATCCGTGGCGGGGGGGGGGGGGGGGGGTCAGATATTGGTCATGTGGCATTTGTAGGGCTCCCCAGCTGGGGGGCTGGACCCCTGCAGGGGGCGTGCTCTGTGTCACAGCTGCAGTGTGCCCTCCTGGGAGGGCAGCCGCAGGGGTGCTTCTCTTTCCTTCCTGACTAATCCTCCCAGCTCTGCAAGGCAGGAACCCAATCCCAGTGCTCCTCCTGCACAGGCCAAGGGCACAGGCTGGGAGGTTGGGAGTACCGCAGGGACCTAGCCCTGGGGGAGGGGCAGGAATGGGTGCCACCCTGTGCCCCTTGGAGCTTTGAGACTGCCCAGGCCAACCTTCCCTGCAGGGCATCCACCAAGCAGCCTCTCAGCCTGCCTGAGGTCTTTAAGCAAGAGTCCCACAGTCTGGGCCACTTATGAAGACCTTGGGAGCCGGCGTGGTGGAGCACGCTTGTAATCCCAGTACTTGGGAGGCTGAGACAGGAAGATTGCAGGCTTGCAGCCAGCCTCAGCAGTTTAGTGAGATCTTCTGCAGCTTAGTGAGACTCTGTTTCAAAAAAAAAAAAAAAAAAAATAGCCCCTTTCACCAAGAAGGCAGCTCCTGCCCCTGCCAAAGCCAAGGCCAAGGCAAGGGCTTTGAGGGCCAAGAAGGCAGTGTTGAAAGGTGTCCACAGCCACAGAAAGAAGACCCGCAGGTCACCCACCTTCCGGCGGCCCAAGACACTGCGGCTCCAGAGGCAGCCCAAATGCCCCGGGAAGAGCGCCCCCCGGAGGATCAAGTTTGACACTGCACTGTCACCAAGTTCCCAGGAAGAAGAGAGGAGACAACAGCGCCAGGTCCATAGGCTACAAAGGAGCTCTATGACCTTGATGGCGCCAAGGTCAACACCCTGACCAGGCCTGCCGGAGAGAAGGAGGCGTATGCTCCACTGGCTCCTGATGATGGTGCTTTGGATGTTGCCAACAAAACTGAGATCATCTAGAGTCCAGCAGGCTAATTCTAAAAATATGGTTTTTCACTATGTAAAAATAAATAAATAAATAAAATAAGGCTGAGGATATAGCTCAGAGGTAGAAGGCTCCTGGATTCAATCCTCAGTACCATAAAAAGAAGAGAACAAAAAGGGCGTAGCTTGGAGGTAAAATGCCCAGTACAAAATCAATGGAGAGTGCTGGCCGGCTTAACTGGGGAGAGGTGTGTGGGAGGTGTTGGTCCTTCCTACTCAGCTGTGTGACTTCAGGTGAGGTGCTTGGCCTCTCTGTGTGTCAGTATCCTCACCTGAGGATCAGGACTAATGACAGCCCCTCCCTCCGCGTTGGGAGACTCTGTGGACAGCCCTTGGAAGGTGCCACACAGGGAGAACGGGCGTAAATGTCAGCCACTGTCGCCATTCTTTATCTTTTTGTCCTGATTCCGATTCTTTGGGTTGAGGAAGGGGCGGCGTTCTTCCTAGAGAAGGCATTCCATGGACAGGCGGGGGCCCCTCCGTACCTCTGCCTGCCGCTAGCTACTGGTGTGCTTCTCTTTCCGGCCTGATCTCCAGTTCCCTTTCGGCCCCTTTCCCCCGAGGCGGGGAGGCTGCGAGTCGAGTCTGGCCTCTGAGGGCCGCCAGGAAAGAGGTAACCGAGGAGTCTCCCTTGGACCGGGCCAATTAGTGTCTCCGGTCTCCACGGAGCCCGGCGGTTGCCAGCCGGCTCTGGTTACGGTCTTCTTGCCCTGCATCTTTATATTTGAAAACCCACGTTACTTTAAGATGCTTTTCAGTGTTACATAAGTGATTCTCATTCCTTGCAGAGAAAGACAGAGAGAGAAAGAGAGAGAGAGGGAACACCATGTACGGGCTGAGTGTTTGGGGCAGTCTGTCTCCCTACCAACCCCCGGGACCTCAGAATGCGACCGTGTTTGTAGTCAGGGCCTTTCCAGAGGCGATCAAGTTAAAACAAGGTCATCAGGGTGGCCCTGATCCGACGGCCTGGTGTCCTTCTGGAAGGAGATCAGAGCAGAGACCCTCAGTAAGGACGAAGGAAGACAGCGAGGCAGCTCCCTGCTGTGGACCACCCGCCACGGGACCCAGACAGCCTGGGGTCCTGTGAGGCCCAGCTTTGTTTCGGCAGCCCTAACAAACTCATATGACACAAACAAATTAAGAGGCGCCAGTCCCCGGGGTCCTGCCCTCCAGAGGTGTTCCCAGAAGCCCCGGCGGTGGAGCCTCCAGCGGAGGAGAGTCTGCTGGTGCCCGTCCAGGCCGACGGGCCCAAAGGGAGCCAGGCCGTGCTGGGGGCGGGCACCGCAGGACCAGGACGAGAAGGCTCGTTCCAGGGTCTGTGGGTCAGTGGTAGAGAAGGGTGCAGAGGACCACAGGGTGGGGTGCGGGGAGGGCAGGTCAGGGTGGCTCCCCGGGAGGAGGAGGTGGGAGAGCAAAAGCCCCCAGGAGATGATTCAACTCAGCAAAGAACTCCGGAGCAACCTCTGGAGTGGACTTCCCTTGACCCCCTAGGAGCCTCGTGGGACCTGCCGTGCCTGGCAGCACCCACAGTCCTCCGGTGACAGACTCAGGTGGCCCGCATGGCTGGCCAGTGAGCAGCCTGTCCCCAGGGAACCACCCAAGCAGGGACAGCAAAGACACAGGCTGCTCCAGCATGACCGCCCTCCCCCCGAGTCACTGTGCAGAGGCCGAAGGACGCCCGACCACCCCGTGCTCACGACAGCCTTCCCAAACCCCTTCAAGCGGCTACGACAACTGGACATTTGTTCCTGGAAGCATTTCCTCCACCTCAGAGGGGTCAAGTGCCTTCGTTTCCTATTTCTCAGGAAGCTGATGGTATATGGGGTCTGTGAGACAGGCTAGGATTCCCCTATATGTACTAAAAACCCCAGCTGTAGCCCGGCATGGGAATGCACACTTGTAATCCCAGTACGTGGGAGGCTGAGACCGGAGGATACGGGTTCGCGGCCAGCCTTAGCTACCTAGTGAGGAACTCCACAACTTAGTGAGACCCTGTTTCCAAATAAAAGAATATAATAGGGCTGGGGGTGCAGCTCAGAGGTAAAATGCCCCTGGATGATGTTTTAGAAATAGCTTGCAATATATGTTAATAATTGTGTGTGTATATATATATATATATGCACATTATATATTATATATATTGTATATATATAGTATATATACATATATTATATTATATATATATATATACATATATATATATTGCTGGGGATGGTCTTCTATTTCCAAGCCCATAGTCCTTACTTTTATTTATTTATTTATTTTTACAGTACTGGGGATTGAACTCAGGGGCCTTCTACCTCCGACCTACACCCCCAGCCCTATTTTTTATTCTTTATTTTGAAACAGGGTCTCACTAAGTTGCGGAGTGCCTCACTAGGTAGCTGAGGCTGGCTGCGAACCCAGATCCTCCGGTCTCAGCCTCCCAATTGCTGGGATTACAAGCATGCGCCACCACACCTGGCTTTCATTTTATTTTCTAAAATTATTTATTTACTTATTTTGGTACTGGGAATTGGACCCAGGAGCATTCTATCTCTGAACTACACCCCCAGCCCTATTTTATGTTTTTTTTTTTTTTGTGGTGCTGGGGATTGAACCAAGAGGCATCCTACCTTCAAGCTATACCCCTATATTTATTTATTTAATTTATTTATTTATTTATTTATTTATTTATTTATTTATTTATTTTTGTGTGTGTATGATACTGGGGATGGAACCCAAGGGCATTCTACCTCTGAGCTACACCTCCAGCCCTATTTTAGTTGATTTTGAAATAGGTTCCCACTAAGTTGCTGAGGCTGGCCACAAACCTGCAATCCTCCTATTTCAGCCTCCCAAGTACTGGGATTACAGGTGTGCACCACTATGGCTGGACCTTGGATACATCTTTTTTTTTTTTTTGCGGTACTGGGGATTGAACTCAGGGGCATTCTACCTCCGAGCTACACCCCCAGCCCCTTTTTATTCTTTATTTTGAAACAGAGTCTCACTGAGTTGCGGAGTGCCTCACTAGGTAGCTGAGGCTGGCCGCGAACCTGGATCCTCCGGTCTCAGCCTCCCGAATGCTGGGATTACAAGCGTGC
>PVLC010025379.1:0-23806 GCA_004027655.1 Graphiurus murinus | reverse complement strand
CTCCCATTCTGAAGGAGATTTGAAGAGTCATGATGGTGGGGTAGTGCAGGGGCCTGCAGATGGCAAGGTACCTGTCAAAGGCCATGACAGACAAGAAGAAGGTCTCAGTGGTGCCCATGGAGAAGAAGAAGAAGTAGAACTGGAGGAAGCATCCAGAGAAAGAGATGGTATTGCTGTCAGAGAGGAAGTTGGCCAGCATCTTGGGAACCGTGGAGTTGATGTAACAGATCTCCAGGAAGGAGAAGTTGGCCAGCAGGATGTACATTGGGGTTTGTAGTCGATAGTCCCACCTCACGGCGCAGATAATGCACAGGTTTCCGATTATTGTTGAGATGTATGTTCCGGAGAAGATTGCAAAGAGAGTGATCTGAATCTTCCAGGTACAAGGGAAGCCTAAGAGGATGAACTCACTCACTGAGCTAGAGCAATTGTTTACATTGAAGATTTTACTTGATTCCAAAGCTACAAAGACAAAAGATCTCCATTATGAGAAGTGATCTTATATAATATGGTCACATTGGTATTCCTGCCTACAAATAACAAGCTATTATGAGTAATGCAGAGATATTTCTATGATTTTTGGATGTTCATAGTCCTATTCTAGACATGCCAAACACAAAGTGAACAGACACCTTGTTGTGACATGAGGAAATCAGACAAGTCATTGGTTTTGACAAAAACAAAACAAAATAAAGAAATCTAAGAGTATGCAATTTTGGGTCAACTAGTGCATATAAGGACTTAAATATAGTAAAGACATAAATCATTGCACATACAGAAATATTAAAGCAATTGTTCAGTATTCTCTGCTTTATTTATGAGACTATGCATGTTGTCAAGCTATTTTGAGTACAGTATCTTTGTGAATTATAGAAATAAAATATGCACATGCAATAATTAATTTTATTTTTCTTTTGTTAGGTTAAGGGATTTTTTTATCCATTTTAGACTAATATAAAGACAAAAATTTACAAATTTTTAATAGAAGATTTCACATATCAATTCATTTCCTCTGTAAAAATATACTCTTAGAAATATTATATGTATATTTAAAAAGAAATTGTCACTGTGACATGTTATGTGAAATACTACATAGGAAAAAGAGAAACAGATAAAAGAATTTCCATAAATCTTATCCTTTAAAGATTATTTAAGTCCTTTTCTTGGCCATACAGAGCAAACTGTAGTTTGAATAAGAGCTTCATGTAGTCCTTGACTTGTTTCCATTTTCCTTTGGCATTTTATACTGATGTTACTTTACTTGAACAGTATTATTAGTGAGTTTCATATGTGAATATAAATTTGATTTTGGAAAAAATATCCTTCAGGAAATAAAGCAATGCCAATTTAAACTCCACATTCAGGCACTTTAGAATGATGGAGCTTTATTTTGCAAAGTAATAAATCAATAAAATAATGACACTCTTGTATTGTTTTGCTTCATTTGCTTTTGTATAACAGAGATATGTAAGATAAATTGGAAGAAATAGATCCATATTTTAAAAATATTCACCATGTGTCTATGAATTCTAACTCTGGGAACTCAACAATATATGCTTTTTGAAAGTTAATTTTAATAGGAAGTTATGAAATTCAAAAAGCAATAGTTTTGTGGGAAGAATTTTTCTAAATTAGTGATTTTATCTAAATTTCAAAGCAATCATATATAATAACACAGATTGATGCTCTAGATTGGGTGAATGACAGATAATTATTCAATACCTGTCTATATAATCCCTTGACATTTCTGTATTGCCTTTGCTGATGATTTTGAATTTTGATTCTTTATTATTCATGCTTCACTCACTCAATTCCTTTCTCAATATTTGTGGACATGTCTTTAAATATACTTATGCCTACTTATTTTTTTATTTGTTTCATTTGGTTTCTTTTTCTAAGGATGGTGGTGCGTGTGTGTGTGTGTGTGTGTGTGTGTGTGTGTGTGTGTGTTTATGCAGGAACACTTCTGTAACTACTTGTATTTATGTATTTCATTCAAGTTTAACTTTATCTTGTCCAGCTTTCATATAGCATCTGCCTGGTATCTAGTTCCTTTTACCCAATACATTTCTATTTCCCCTCTCCAGCCCCTATCTACCTTTCCACTTCTTATTCTGGTTTTCTACTTTAAATAATTATATATGAAAATGAAATCCAGATTTTATAATTTGTATATTTATAGAATAGATTCTAATATATTTTTAAATTTGTTAAATATCTTGTGTATTTCTTCAACAGGAAATAAATTTAAAAAATATGTGTCTATAGAGAGCAATCCTCATATTTGACATACACATAATTTCTACACAGAACTAAATGCAGGACTGTGATCATCAATATTTAAAACGAATAGGATAAACAAAAATATTTTAAAAGAATATAGAAGAATATTGGTATCTGTATCATCTATAAATGTCTCAAATTTGGTTATGTCACAAAGGCTGTTCTTCCAATTTCGCATTTAAAATATGAATGAAATTTCCTTTCCTCCTAGTAATTAAAATTGTCAGATAGTATTAGGGCTGATGGAATCTATTATTTGAAATTTTAGTAAAAGAAAGTATGTCCACATTTATTTTCTGGAACATCTTCCTGACTTATGGTCCAAACTTTATTAAATACAGTAGAATACAAAGGTTAAGTAACTGCAACTGCAACCCCTTTAAATTTTTGAAATAACATTTTTATTAGCTTTCAGATAAAACCATGGTCTTGATTGTGGTGAATCAATGTTCTCATAGTTCACATACTACATAGTAGAGTATAAAACTTGATCACAATAGAAGGAGGGTAATAGGAAAGTTGAAGTCTTGTTATACCTTACCTGAATATACAAGGTGTGTATCATAGACACCTGTATGGTTGAACATCATCTTTCACATTAGAGTTCAAATGCTACTGTCAGATCTCAGAGAAGTAAAATATAATAATGCTCCAGGAATTACTGTGGGAGCTCAAGAAATGCTGAAGATGTTCTTTAGGGAGCAAGAACAATATGAGATTAATCCGTATAGAGGTGGTTGAGTTTGCTAATGTAAGCTGAAAAGGCAAAAGATACCTGAACAATTGGAAAGAAAATCATGATCTCTCATTCTCTAGACAGAATCAAATGAACCATTGACAAAGTGGGAATCCTTTAACTTTTCTGATGACCATCTTTGGGGAGTAGGTCTCTAGAGGGAATTTATCTGTGGACTAATTAAACATGGTGTCCAGTGTTTTACCCATCATGCTGTAATTTATTTCGTATCTTCACACACATTATACTTATTAAAGGATTTTTAAAAATTTGGCTTGTGGAAAGAAATAGAATTAAATAGATTCAGCTAACCCTAAGTTTGCCATTTTAAGTATGAGTAAAGCAATCTTCTTCATGGCACTAATGGGAATGTTATGACTCTGGCAATGAGACTTTGTTCTAATTTTAATTTTGGGGAAGTCTTCAGAGTACAGGTTAATGGAAGAGTCATGTTCAAGTAGACTTGACCCTATTAGTGATTCTTTGTTATGTAATTTGGTATAAGACATCATTTTAATTCCACCTTTGAGCACCACTACATGATTACCACCATCATTTTGAGAGACACATTTTTTATGTTATGAGTAAATTTTTTAAAAGAAAGATATTTGTGAAAAATTTCCAAGCAGTGAAATACTTTAACATTGAATGTTCCTCAATTTATGATGAGGTTATATCCCCCCCAAAAACTATCATAAGTTGAAAATATCATAAGTGTAAAGTATATTTAATACTTATAGCCTACAAAACATCATGGTTTACACTAGCCTCCTTTAAATGTGCTCAGAAGGTAGTCTTTTGAGCAAGGTGGGATCTTACCTATAATCCCAGTACTTAGGAGGCTGAGACAAAAGCACAGGTTTGAAGTCAGCACATGTTAACTTAGCAAGACCCTGTTTCAAAATAAAAAAGAGAAGGAGTGGAGGTATAGCTCAGTGGTAAAATGCCTCTGGGCTTAATCCCAAGTACCTGAAAAGACGAATGTGCTTAAAACCCTTACATTAGCCTAGAATTGGGCAAACTTATCTTACAAAAGACTATTTTATAATAAAGTATTGAATGATTCATGAAGTTAATTTAATACTGTACTGGAAGTGAAAAACAGAGTTGTATGTATATACTTTCACATCAAGACAAATTCAAAAAATTCTTAGGTTGAACTGTTATGGGCTAGCTTGAGGCCTTAGAATAAGTAACACCGTGTTGCTACCCTAGGTGATCCAGTTAGTCATGCATAACTGCTTGTTTAGCTTCTGTGATTTCTGCTTGACTCATGCCTGCAGGAATAGCCCATTAGGAACTTTCTATCCTTTTGTTCTTTCTGAACATTATGCTTGGATGCTTGGATACCATTTCTGCTATGCCACCCTGCTGTGAGAACCTAAACTTTTCACCCTGAGCTTACGATTTGTCTGTATAAAAGTAGCCCCAAATGGCCATTCAGCACTACACTTGGGTTCAGTGCCCAGTGAAGTCCTAGCTGGTTAATAAAGACTCTTTTGGCTATTTTTGGGTCTGAGTGGTTTTTCCCTATGGCCCTACCTCATAACATTTGGAGGCTCCAGTGAGATTTCTTGGGATCCAGACCTCAGACCCTGGGGTATCTCAGTTCCCTGCTGGAAGTGGTATTGGAGCAGAACTGGCTGGGATTACCAGGGATGGTGCCACCTGAGATGTTACAGAACCCCAGGAGTTCTGCTCTCTTCTGCCCTTGGTGCTCCAGTGGCCTCTGAGACCCCAACCCAAAAGATTTTTTTAAAAAAGCATAGAAAATCATCTGTGTCTGAAATCCTCTGGAGGTAAGAGAATCTGGAAATGGGAACCCATCAAGATGGATACTTTAGGGGAGGTTGAATACAGTCTCTGACCTGATGTCCAGCAATGCATATGATATATCACTAGCCTTCTGAGACCTCAATTAAGAGGTTTGTTCTGGGTGTGTGAGTGATAAACTGAGTGCTCACCAGCATCTTTGTCTGTTGTCTTTGCTGTCTGTCTTGTTACTAATCTTAACTTTTCTGTCTATGATAAGTAAATATCTAATTGGCAAAAATGTCTGGTTAAAAAAAACAGTTGTCCCAAGACCCCTAAAATGCATGATAAGACATTTGGAAAATGGTTTTCAGGAGCCGGGCATGGTGGCACATGCTTGTAATCCCAGCATTTGGGAGGCTGAGACCGAAGGATCCGGGTTCGCGGCCAGCCTCAGCTATCTAGTGAGGCACTCTGCAACTTAGTGAGACTCGGTTTCAAAATAAAGAATAAAAAATAGGGCTGGGGTTATAGCTTGGGGATAGAATGCCCCTGAGTTCAATCCCCAGTACCGCAAAGAAAAAAAAATGGTTTTCAGGCTGATAATGATTATGGAATTTGCTTCTTAGCCAGTAAGATCCAAACATTCTGTAAAATTAATTGGCCTTCATTTGATGTGAGCTGGCTGGGGGAACTCTGGACTTCCTCCAGCACCCATCCCCATGGCTTGAGGCTTGTGCCCTCTCCCTCAGGAACAGAATCCTTCTAATGAAGCCAATATCAACCAGGAAGCACAAGAATCCGCTGGTTCTTCCACTTCTGCTAGAGGAATTTAATATTCCCCCACCGTATGTCCCTGGCCATCTCCCTAATGGGACTGCAGTCAGGGGATCCCTGGGAAAGGACTCTGTGCCCTCAACCACAAGTCCCCTATCCCTACTTCATACCCGAGGTGGCTTCATGTATGGGGAGGCATGACAAGTGCTCACAGCTATCTAGGCAGAGCAGCACCTGTCCTCCCACTTTGTGAAACCTCCCCCCACCCCCTGTGGGAGCTAAACTGAGGGCCAGCAGGGAGGGACACTGCCTTTTCATGATCTATGTAACAGTTTGGGGTGTCATCCTGGATTCTTATTCTTAGCTAGTTTAGAAAAATAGCCAGAACTGCACTGCTACAAGCTTGGGCAAAGTTTTTTTTTTTTTTTCAGGTAAAAAGGAGGGGGGGGCAGAGCAATTAAAGCACTACATCAGAGGTGAGGCAGTGCAGTACCTTAAAAGTAAGACACTGAGGCCTTTCAACACATCTGCTGTGTAAGCCTTTTCTGTTGGCCTTCTTTGTTTACCCTCACAGGAAAGATAGGTCTGACATCACTGATGAAAATGTGTTTCTTGGTTAGCAAATCAGGGGGATGGCAAAAGCCCACTTTGTTCTTTGTTTTATTTTTATTCTTAAAGTTTAAAGCATGTATTATCCACCTATGTCCTTGATGAGTTCTCAGCTTCTCCTTGTTTCTATCTGCTAGAAGTTACTTATTATGTTGGTAACTTGTTTTATAATAATAAAAAAAAGACACAGAACTACAGTCTTTTAAAGTATGGAGGTTTGGGGCTATAACTATTTTGTGTTATTAGTAATTAATATTGGGTTAATATAGCTTGCTTTTTCATCTTTCAACTTTAAACCATTGTGATAGTCTATATAATTCTTTTCTAAGTGCAGGTGTCTGTATTTTTAACATTCAGTGTTCAGCTGAGCTAACAGTCAACTTTTACCTGACCAAGGTAAACCTTGGCTGCAGCTCTTGGCTGATAGCTTTTTTTAAAAACGGTTTTATTGTTCTGCCTAAGTATGAAAGCTTGAAGCTTGTTCTTTTTGTGTGTGTGTGTGTGTGTGTGTGTGTGTGTGTGTGTGTGTGTGTGGTACTAGGGATTGAACTCAGTGGCATTCTACCTCTGAACTATACCCCCAGCCCTATTTTTTCTTCTTTATTTTGAAACAGGGTCTCACTAAGTTGTGGAGTGCCTCACTAGGTAGCTGAGGCTGGCCGCGAATTGAACCCTGATTCTCCAGTCTCAGCCTCCCAAATGCTGTAATTACAAGCATGGGCCACCACTCCTGGCTTTGAAAGCTTGTTCTTATTAGCAATTAATACTACCCTTATTAGCAATCAATATGTTCCCTTCTCCACTAGTGATGATTGAAAAAGCCAAAATCTTCTTTCCTCTGAAAAACCTCAGGGATGATTGCCAACAGCTCCTGACCACCCTTTTCATGGCAGAGGAGCAGAACAGAATTAAACTAGAAAGTAGAAAAAAACCTGCCCTAAGGCCTGTAACTACTGTGTTACAAAATAGTGAGGTGCACATTGAACGTGCTTTCCTATCTCAGAGACCTGACTGGGACCTCAACTGGGAAAAGGTAAGGAGAATTTGGACAACTATCACCAATTACTATTGGGGGGCATACCGGTAGCAGCCAGGAGACCCACAAAGTTCTCTAAGGTCAGTGAGGTCATACAAGATCCCCAGGAGTGTCTGGGTTCCTAGAGTGCCTCTGGGAGTCTTATCCTGTTTACATGCTGATAGACCTGAATGTTCCAGAAAAGTAGCAAGCTATTTTGCCTTTTCAACTCAGTCAGCTCCAGGCATAAGAAAAAAGTTACAAAAGTTAAAAGAGTTTAAGTGTACAAACAGATCCCAGGTGTTAGGGAGAGCCCAAATGTATTTGATAATAGAGATTCAACAACAACAACAAAGCAAAAACAAAATAAGAGATTGGCTAGGGCAGCGGTGGCTGCCATCAGAGAAACCAGAGTGAGGCACCGACCGGCCACCGAAAAAAGAAAACCTGAAAAAGATCATTGCGCTTATTTCAAGCAAAAGGGGCATTAAAAAAAATGTCCTCAGAGGGACAAAAGGGAGGACAAACACTCTCCTCAACTTCAAGGAAGACTGATGGGGCTGGGGATCCATCCCCTTAAGCTCCCAGCAAAAATAAATGTTGGGGGCATGCCTATCTATTTCCTGATGGACCCAGGAGCAGCCATCTAGGTACTCAAAAATCCTCTTGGACCCCTCACCCATCATTGGATGCAGATCCAGGGAGCCACAGGGAAGACTGCTTCTGACCCATGGACTACATCTTGGGTGGTAAACCTCAGAGAATGTACTGTGACTCACTCCTTTCTGGTTATACCTGACTGCCCCTATCCAGTAATAGAAAGAGACAGCATCCACATGTTTGGGCCAAAAAAATAAAGAAATAAAAACAAAAAACCTTCCTGGTTTGGCCGCCCACTGGGCCCTAATCATTGTTCAGCTTCTGAGCATGGCCACTCCAGTCCAGATCAAACAATACCCCATGAAACGTGGAAAATATGGGAATTACCATACACATAAACAGACTCCAGGAGGTTGGGATTCTAGTCCCCTGCCACTCAGCATGGAACATGTCCCTATTCCGAGTACTAGATCTTGGGACTCAGGAATACTGGCCAGTGCAAGATCTTGGGGAGATCAACAAGCAAGTTGAGACCACTCACCCCATAGTTCCAAACCTCTATACTCTCCTGTGCTATTGCCCCCAGAAATTATCTCAGAGACAAGAGGCAACCAGGCAGCTGACCGAGTGGCTGGTGAGGTGTCCCTAGAACCAGTGGGGTCTCTCCAAGTCCTGATAGCATGGCCGGAGCCAAGACTGCCCTTAAACCCTGTATATGCCCCTGAGGAAGAAGCATGGACAGGATGAGGCAACCAAGAACAGAGAGTGGTGGTGGATCCTCCCTGATGGAATACCAGTCCTCACTGCTGCCTTGGAAAGAGAGCTAATAGTCCACCTCCACCAGACAGCTTACTAAGGGGCAACAAAAACCAGTGAACTCAGACCAATGTACTACATGCTAACTGGACTTGATGGGGGTTTTCTTGCAATATTGGCTTAACCCTTACAGATTCATAAATTACCCTACTTAGGCCTACTTGTAGGGATTCCAACCCTGCCACATGTTGCCTGGCTTCCCAGGCCTTCCTTAAAAATCTGGGAGGAAAACTCCTTGACTCCATTTTTTTCCAGCAAAGCCAGTATACATGACTGCCAAAATCAACTGCCAGCAGGAAAGGTAGTCATGCCTCTTTCAATCATAGCTACTGCTAGACCCACCTCAGTCCTGGCTGCCACCTGGCCCTTTTTCAATCAAAGTCACCACTGCTGGGCCTTTGTTTCCATCATTCTGCACACGGGCTTGAACTGTCCCAGCCACATTACTTTCTTTATTCCTATGTAAAACATTCAACCTCTTTCTTTCACAACACCATCTCTCTGGGCCCCAGTTTTACACATACCTTTCTAACCGAACTGAAAATATATAAAGTCTCTCTGCTTTGCTTTTGCCTTCTGAAATACACTGTACAACCAGCTGAAAGCAGACATCAATATTTGTAATACAGTTTGGATACTTTGCTATTTTAGGTTGCCTCCACCATCTTAATCAGTCCATCATCTTTAAATTCAGCCTCACAGAAAGTTTCAGGGCATGAGTAAAATGCCAATAAATTCTTTGCCAGAATGTAACAGATGTGGCCTCTACTCCATTTTCCTATGGAGTCCTCTTTGCCTTCTTAGCACAGTTTCCACAGTCCACCTTTCTATCAGCTTTCCAGCCCTTCCAACTTCCTCTCACAAATCAGTTCCAAATACAAAACACATGACCAGACTTAGATAGACCCACTCCTCTGGTACCAACTTCTGTCTTGATCAATATTCCCACTATTATAATCGAAAACAACTCACCCCACAACTTAGAGGAAGGAAGTTTTAGTTGCTCACAGTTTTGGGAGGTTTGAGGGTTCAGTTCATATGAGACCAGGATCTATCAAGCTCAGGGCATGGCAGTGGGAAGCAGAGAGGAAGTGAACAGGGCTCTGCTCTTCCATCATGGGGGCCAGAAGCAAGAGAGCGAGTCAGCAAGGGGATTCAAAGACAAAATCACAGTTCCTAAGGCCATAACCCCAGTGACCCACTCTCTGCAGCCACACCTCACCTGCCTAGGTTACCACCCAGTAAATGTGTTATGATGAATTTGTGCACTGATGAGATTATAACCCTCATGACTTAGTTACATGAACCTTGAACATTAATGCATGAGCTCTTCAAGGAATGTCTATAGCTAACCAAAACAACAATCAAAAAGAATTTATTTCTTTATTTTAAATTATCCAGAATTAGGTCACTTGTCAGTGGCACTTATGAATATGTTATGCTCATTTATTATTAGAAAAAGTATAGGAATATTTTTTCATTATTTTTAAAAATTTGTATTGGCTCCTTATAATTTTACATGATAATGAGATTCATAGTGGCATATTCATGTATGCACATAACATTATTCTGTCTGTTTCCTTCCCCACACCTCCTCTTTTCCTCCAGTTCCTCCCTCCCTCTATCCTCTTCTGGTACTCTACTGGTCTCTTTCCTAGTTTTCACAAAGCCCATTTTCTTTCCTTTCTCTCTAGCTTTCACTTATGAGAGAAAATTGTGATTTCTGAGTCTGGTTGATCACACTTAGCATGGTGTTCTCCAACTCCATCCATTTTCCTGTAAATGACATAATTTTCTTCTTCTTTATGGCTGAGTAAAACTCTATTGTTTGTATATACCATACTTTCTTTATCTATACATCTGTTATCTACACATCTGAGTTGATTCTATAAATTGACTATTGTGAATTGTGCTGCTATAAACATGAGTATGAATGTATATACAGGATGATTTCAATAGATGTAGAAATAGCATTACATTAAATTACTTTTGAAAACTTTAGAGTAAAACAGAAATGAAAAGCAGTTTCTGCATTTTTAAAGGACTTCTTAATTGAAACAAATTAGCAAAAATCACATTTTAATAGTAAAGCACAAAAAGTATTTGAATTAATGCAAGAATAAATAAAATCAACATTTTGGTAAACAGTGTTTTTGTTCCAAATAATTCACTGCTTATTAATAAAAAGATAATATTTCCATGCCTTGCATATTTTAAACACAACAATGTAACTAAATTTGGTCAATCAAGTATAAGACAACTGTTAAATGCTACTGGTTTTATAATATGTTTTTATATTTCATTGGCACATAATTATTGTATATATTATGAAGTGTGATATTTTATTGCATGTATATAATGTTTAATGATCAGATGATAATTATTAGCAAATTCATCACTTCAAACATTTATTCTTTCTTTGTGTTGGGAACATTCAAAGTTTTCTCTGCCAGCTATTTTAAAATACACCATTAATTTTTGTTAACCAGTTACTAATGTGTTATAGGAGATTAAAGGTAATTGCTCTTATTCAAGTACATTCATGTACCCATTAATCATCCTATCTCCATCACTCCCTACCTCACATTCTTCCAAGTCTTAGGTAATCACTGTTCTACTCTCAAATTTTATGAGATCAACTTCTAAATGCAAAAATAAATGAGAATATGTAGTATTTGTCTTTGAGTACTTGACTTATTTCACTTAACATAATAGCCTCCAGACTCACCCATGTTTTCCAAAGTGGCAAGATTTTATTCTTCTTTGTGGTTGAATAATAGTCCATTTTGCATATATACCACATTTCTTTATCCATTCATCTCTTGATGCACACCTAGGTGATATCATCACTTGGCTTTTATGAATAGTATTGCAACAAGCATGGAAGTACAGATACGTCTTCAACATAACTATTTTCTTTCTTTTGGATATATACCCTATAGTGGAATTACTGGATCATATAGTTGTCCTGTTTTTAGTTTTTAAGGGATTTCTATATATTGTTATTCATAATAGCTATACCACTTTAAATTCCTACCAACAGTATATGAGAGATCCACTTTGTACACATTCTTACAAGAATTGTATTCATTTGTCTTTTTAAAGCAATTATAACTTGGGTATGATTTGCATTTCCCTGCTGACTAGTTTTTCATAGTTGTTGGACATTTATACATCTTCTTTTGTTCAAATCATTTGCCCATTGTAACATTTTGGGTTTTTTTGGCTGTTGAGTTGTTTGAGTTTCTTACATATTTTGGATGTTACTCCCTTTGCCAGATAGTTTGCAAATATTTTCTCCCATTCTTTAGCTTATTTCTTTATTCTTGTTGCCATTTGTATTTCTTCTTTTGTGAAGTGTCTATTTAGATCCTTTGCCCATTTTTTGTTTGGGTTATTTGTTTTCTTGGCTGTGAGTTTCTTGAGTTCTATGTATATCCTAGAGTAACTGGCAACATTTTTTCCCACTCTGTGGGCTCTCTGTTGAGGTTCTTGATAGTTTCCTTTGCTGCACAGAAGCTCTTCAGTTTAATGCAATCCCATGTATTGATCTTCCTTTGAGTTGCTTGTGCTTTGGGGGTCTTGTTGAGAAAGTTTTTACCTATGCCTATGCATTGAAGTTTTGGGCCTATGCCCTCTTCAAGTAGCTGCAAGGTCTCTGGCCTGATTTCCAGGTCTTTGATCCACCTTGAGTTGATTCTTGTGCAGGGTGAGAAAGTGGGATTTATATCCATTTTCCTGTATATGGTTAACCAGTTTTGCCAACACCATTTGTTAAAGAGGCTATCTTTTTTCCAGTGTATATTTTTTACTCCTTGTCAAAAATCAATTGACTGTAAGCATATGGGTCTGTTTCTGAATCTTTTATTTGGTACCATTGGTGTATGTGTCTGTTTTTGTGCCATTACAATGCTATTTTTATTACTGTGTCTTTGTAGTAGAGTTTGAAGTCAGGTATTATGATATATCCTGCATGGTTTTTGTTGCTAAGAACTACTTTGGCTATTCTGGGCATTTTGTTGTTCCAAATGAATTTAAGGACTGATTTTTCTATGTATGTGAGGAGTGACCTTGGTAATTTCATGGGTATTGCATTGAATCTGTAGATTACTTTTGGGAGGATGGACATTTTAATGATATTTATTCTGCCTATCCAAGAGCATGGAAGATCTTTCCATCTTCTAAGGTCTTCATCAATTTGTTTTTTCAACTTTTTGTAGTTTTCCTTATAGAGGTCTTTTACCTCTTTGGTTAGGTTTATCCCTAAGTATTTTATTTTTTTGGGTGCTATTGTGAGTGGAATTGTTTTCTGGATTTCTTTTTCAGTGGATTTATGGTTGGCTTACAGGAAAACTTCTGATTTTTAAGATTGATTTTTTATCCAGACACTTTCCTGAACTTGTTGATCAGTTCCATAAGTTTTTTGGCTGCCTTTGTTGGGTCTTCTAAGTATAGTATCATGTCATCTGCAAAAAGAGATAGTTTTAGTTCTTCTTTCCCTACTTTTATCCCTTTGATTTCCTTCTATTGCCTTATTGCTCTGGCTAGAGACTCAAGTATTATATTGAACAGAAGAGGTGATAATGGACATCCTTATTCTGTTCCTGTTTGAGTGGGAACTCTTGCAGTTTTTCTCCATTTAATATGATGTTGGCTGTGGGCCTATTGTATATTGTCTCTATGATGTTGAGGTATGTTCCTTCTATTCCGATTCTCTGCAGTGCTTTTAGCATGAATGGGGTTGGATCTTTTCAAATGCTTTTTCAGCATCAATTGAGATGATCATGTGATTTTTGTCTTTGATTCTGCTTATGTGGTGAATTACATGGATTGTTTTTCATATGTTGAACCAGCCTTGCATCCCTGGGATGAACCTGACTTGGTCATGGTGTATAATTTTCTTGATGTGATTTTGAATGCGCATTGCTAGTATCTTGTTTAGCAGTTTTGCACCTAAGTTCATCAATGATATAGGCCTATAGTTTTCTTTTCTTGAGTTGTCTTTATTTGGCTTTGGTATTAAAGTGATGTTGGCTTCATAGAATGTGTTTGGGAGGGTCCCATTTCTTTCTACTTCCTGGAATATTTTGAGGAGTATTGGGATTAGCTCTTCTATAAATGTTTTATAAAATTCACTTGGAAAACCATCTGGCCCTGGGCTTTTGTTTGATGGTAAACTCTTTTATTGCTGTTTCTATCTCTTTGTTATTGGTCGGTTTAAATTTTCTGTATGTGCTTGACTCAATTTAGGAAGGTTATATGTGTCTAGAAATTTGTCAGTTTTTTCTAGATTTTCCATTTTGTGGAGTATAGTTTTTCAAAATACTTTCTGATGGTCCTGTCTATTTCCATAGTGTAGGTGGTAATATCCCATTTTTCATCTCTTATTTTGGTAATTTTGGTTGATTCTCTCTTCCTTTTGATTACCATGGCCAATGGTTTATCTATCTTGTTCATTTTTTCAAGAAACCAGCTTTTGGGTTTGTTGATTTTTCTGTATTTTTTTATTCTCTATTTCATTAATTTCTGCTCTTATTTTCATAATTTCCAGTCTTCTACTAACTTTGAGGTTAGATTGTTCTTGTTTTTCAAGGGCTTTGAGCTGTGTCATTAGGTTATTTATTTGGTGATTTTCTGTTCTTCTTATGTGGGCACTCAGTGCTATAAATTTTCCTCTTAGTACTGCCTTCAAAGTTTCCCAGAGGTTTTGATATGTTGTATCTCTGTTTTCATTGGTTTCTAGGGATTTTATAATTTCTCCCCTTACTCCTTTTATGATCCAATTCTCGATTTGCAGTGTGGTGTTCAGTCTCCATATGTTTACATGGTTCCTCTGGGTCTTCTTGGAGTTTATTTCTAGTTTCACTCCATTGTGGTCTGAAAAGATGAAGGAAATGATGTTACATTTTTTGAATTTGCCAGTGCTCACTTTGTGGCTCGGAATGTGGTCTATTTTGGAGAAGGTTCCATGTGCAGTTGAGAAAAATGTGAATTCACCTGTAGTTGGGTGAAAGAGTCTGTATGTGTCTAATAGGTCCATTTGGTTTATGGTATTCTTTAGGTCTGAGGAGTCTTCACTGATCTTTTGTTTAGAAGATCAGTCTAGTGATATGAGAGGAGTACTAAAGTCTCCCAATATTGGGATCTATGTGTGTCTTTATATCATGTAGAGTTTGCTTTATGAAAGTGGCTACACCTATGTATGGGGCATAGATGTTGATAACTGTTATTTCCTCATGCTGGATTGTTCCTTTTACTAGTAAAAATGACCTGCTTTGTCTCTTCTGATAAGCTTAGGCTTGAAGTCTAATTTATCTGATATCATGGTTGCTTCTTCTGCTTGTCTTCGAGTTCTATTATCATGGATTACCTTACTCCAGCCCTTTACCTTTAGTTTTTGGGAATCTTTGCTTGTAAGGTGTGTTTCTTGCACACAGCATATAGATGAATTATGGGTTTTAATCCATTTTTCTACCTTGTGCTTTTTTATTGGGGAGTTGAGACCATTTATATTCAGTGTGATTACTGAGAGATGATTTTTAATTCTTAACATTTTTAGTGTTGACTTCTGTTTTAGTTTATAATTCTTTGCTTAGTTGTTTGCATCCTGGAAACTATTGTTTCTCTGGTTCTGATGTGTACTTGTTAGTTCTTCTTTGTAGTTAATCTTTTCAGTATTTTCTCTAGTGCTGGTTTGGAAGACATAAATGCTTTCAGTTTCTTTTTGTCATGGAAAGTGTTTATTTCCCTGACAATTTCGTGAGAGAGAGTTTTGCTGGGTAGAAGAATCTTGGCTGCAAGTTATTTTCTTTCAGAGTTTGGAATATGTTACTCCAGCCCCTCCTGGCTTTCATGACTTCGTTTGGAAGGTTTGGAGTGATTCTAATTGGTTTGCCTCTAAATGTCACTTGGCCTTTTATTTTTGTTGCCTTTAGAATTTTCTCCTTGGCCTCTACATTAGTCAATTATATTATTATGTGGTGTGGTGAACCTCTTCTTTGGTCTTGTCTAAAGGGGGTTCTATATGTTTCCTGTACCTGTGTGTCAACGTCTCTTTTTATGTTTGAAAAATTCTCTGATATTACTTCTTTGAAAAGATTGTTTATTCCATAAGTTTCAGCTTCTAATTCCTCTTCTATATGTATTATTCTTAGGTTAGCTCTTTTAAAATTGGCCCAGATCTCATCAATGTCCAATACTAACTGTCGAATTTTTTTTCTAAATTATGTACAATAGATTCATTTTTGGAATGGTCATCTTCTAGGAGTGATATTCTATTTTCCATGTGGTCTAATCTACTGTTTATAGTTTGTATTGATGCCTTCACTTCAGTTATTGCATCTTTTACATCCTTCATTTCCTTCAAGGCTTCTCTTTGATTCCTGTTCTTGGTGTCAGATTCGTACTTTATTTGTTCCTTTATTTCTTTCCAGCTCTCTCGTCATTCTTTCTTGAAGTTTTGTATCATTTCTACTATTAAAGATCTGAATTGTTCTTCTGGTAATCTCTGCCATTCAATGTTGTTGAGTTCTGAGTTCTGTTATTGTGGGGTTGTGGTGGCTCATTGTTTCTTTGCTATTTTCATTTGCATGGTTTCCCTGTTCTTACATTTATATCTTTGCTGCTCTTGCAAGCTTTCTTATTAATCTCTGCAGTGGGGGGTTAGAGGTGTCCACTGGTATATACAGGGAAAGGTTGTGTTCAGTGGTAAAGGTTGGGTGAGAAGTCACAGTGATGAATGCAAGAATAGGGTAAAGTAGAAGATATGGTCCAGTGGAATAAAAGGTTGACTGAGTTGAGGCGACATATGGTAAAGTTTAGAGATAGTGGATATGTCGAGAGATTCTGGTAGTCAATGTAGTGTTTTAAGTGTGGTTATTAGTTGGTCTTGATATGAGAGAGGGAAAAAAGGAAAAAGAAAAAAGAAAAGAAAAAGTGTTGAGGAGAAGAATACAGATGGGAGAGAGTGAGGGAAGCTTGTAAAAGCAATAAGGAGGAGAGTCAACAAACTAAGCAAGAAATAACAAGGCAACCAATCATCCAAACAAACAGAAATAAATCAAGGCAATACAAAACAAAAACAGAGTAAAAACAAACAAACAAACAAACAAAAAACACAAAAAAATCCCAAAACCCAAAAAGCAACAACAAGAAACAAAAACAAAAACCCTTCTAATTTGTAAGTACAGAGCTGAGTTGGCCTCTGCAGCCCTTTTGGATCTGCGTGGATATTTTTAGCTTTTAAATATCTACTCACTCTATTTGATTTTCAAATGTGGCTATGGCATTCTTATTTGCTCTCTGTCAGTGCAGGTAGGGAGTTCTGCTGTTGCCTCTCCTGCTGCAAGCTTGTGTCTCTGAGCTCTCCACAGGGCCTGTCTGTGTCTCTCTTTCTGTCTTTGCTGGTGGCAGGAGTGCAATCTATATGCTGGGCATTATCCAGGGTGCCTGGAAGGTCTCTATGCCCTGTGTGCACTGGGTCTCTCCAGAACTTCTGCTCTTATCCAATGGCTAGAAGGGTGTGTGACTGGGTCTGTCTTTTGTATAGGGGCCCCCCACACCCTGGGAGTGCAATTTATCCTACAGATCCCTACTGCTCTGACTCTGGTGGGAGGGGTGGGCTGGGGCGTCCTCACCTCAGGCTTAAGATGGTTGTCCCAGGTGTTCTTGGTTGCTGTTGATCCTATGGGGAAATGCCGCCTGATTTGGGTGTGGTGTTCCATAGTCGCTTACTCCACTTCTGGTCATTGGGTCCATAGGAGGTCACTGGAGGTCTTGGTGCTAATAGACCCCACTCTGGACGGCTGGCAAAATGGCGGATGGCAAAATGGCAGCTGCTGGTTTGTGGCGTATGTGTTGGCTCCTTTGTTCTCCATGGGTTTTGTTCAGCTGCTTTTGTTGCTTTGTTCACATTTTTTACTTTTCTTTGAAGCTGTGTTTGTTTGTGTTTGATTCAAGCTCTGGAGTGCAGTTGATCGCTGCTCTGGCACTGGAGGGAGAGGTGAGCTGGGGTGGCCCCATGCAGGCTTACACTGGTTGTACCACTCGTTCTGGTCGCAGGGATAGCAGCCTGGTTAGGATGTGCAGTTCTGGAGTCGCTTACTTCATGTCTGGTCGCTGGGTACACAGGTGGTCATTAGATAGCTTGATGTTAATAGACCCCCCGAAGCCGGGCGGCTGGCTTAATGGCCACTGTGGTATGGCTCTGTGGTGTGGCGCTGCTGCTGCTGCGTGGAGGGGCTCCTTTGCTCTCCCTGGTCAGCTTTCTGGGGTCTCTTTAGTTGTAGTTCAATTTTTGTTGCTTTGTTTGCCTTTTCATTGCTTTTTTCTTTCCCTCAAAAACCTACTTTTATGGCAGATTTGATTTGAGCTCACACCGCCTAGAAGAGGTGTTTCACTCAGACACCATTTTGGGCTCTCCTTGATGTCTTTTATTTATTTTTCTTGCATTATTTCTCTAGCTAGGACTTCTAGCATTATGTTAAAGGAGAATACTGAGAATGGGAATCTTGTCTTGTTCATATCTTAGAATAAAATTTTCAGATTTTAACATTGAGTCTGTGGCCAGTTACATATGACCTTTATTAGATTGAAGTACGTTATTTCTATATTCAATTTGTTGAATGTTTCTTTTTTAAGTTAATATATTAATTTTGTCACAGTCTTTGTTTATTGAGATCATATGACTTTTATCTTTCATTTTGTTAATGTGTTGTAATACTTTGGTTGATTTATACACATTGGAACATCATTGCATCTAGTGATAGATTTCAGTTGATCATGTGTTTGATACAGAATTGATTTAGTATTTTACTGAGGCTGTTTCTATATATATATATATATATATATATATATATATATATATATATATATTTAGGAATATTGGCCTATAACTTTTTCTTGTAGTATCTTTATCTGACCTTGATATCAGGGTAATTCTGGCCTTGCAAAATAATTTTAGACATTTTCCTTTCTCTTTAATTTACAATACCCTATTTTGATTCCTTGTATATCTGTGGCATAAATTATCACTGCCACAAGATTTTTTGATTATAGTTTATTTTTTTAGCCATCTTTTTCATAGGTAATTTAACTGAAGATCAACACCAGTATTTGGTGTTTTCTACTCAGCCCTTCTAATACTCGTGTAGTGGCATCTTATTGTTTTAATATGGAATTTCCTAATTATATAATACAGCTTTATAATATCTTTGTGTGGACTTGGTATCAATGGGATTTCCCTCATAAATGGGGTAGAAATTCCTCCCTATTCCACTATTTTCTGTTTGTGAAAAACTGATATTATTTCTTAGTTAAATTTTTTGTAGGCACCAGGCCCTGTGGTGGCAAATGTCTATAATCCAGTGCTTGGGAAACTGAAATAGGAGGGTCACAGATTGGAAGCCAGTCTCAGCAACTTGATGAGACTCTATTTTAAAATGAAAAGGGCTAAGGGATAGCTCAGAGGTAGGACACCCTGGGGGTCAATTCCCAGTAGCATATATATATAATATACATATATATATAAATATATATATAAATACACATATATATACATATATATATAAATACACATATTATATATATACACACATATATATATACATATATATATAATACACATATATATATATAAATACACATATATATATACAGATATATATATGTGTATATATATATATATATATATATGGTAGGCTTCATCAATGTATCCTACATTAGAGCCAGAGGTCTCTTTGTGGATAGTTTTAAAATTATTTGTTTATTTATTTATTATTATTCACTATCTTTTCAGAATCCATTTTTCCTCTTGTGTCTTTCTAGTTATTTTCCCATTCCCCATGTGATTGGTAAATAATTTGCTTATCAATTTCACAGTACTCTTTTATTTTTTATAAACTTATGACACTTTTATTTGGTATTTCAGAATTTATAATAACTTTAATAAATGTTCTCTGGTAGTTTCCACGCACATGAGTTTATTATACCAATAAAATAAAATAATATTCATTCTAGCTCCTAAAAATTCTAAAAATATAAATCATTAATGAAATGTTGAAATAACATCATAGCTATATTTCAAATTTTCCTTTATTTTTGATATACTTTTAAGGTGTGTTATACTTATACAGCATAATGAGATTCAGAGTGAGAGCATCAGACACAGAACTTGGTATGTTTGCCTCCAGATCCCAGCGTGCTTCCTCCTCCCCATACCCTCTGGTTGATTTTTTGGATATTCTAAGTACAGGATTATTTAATCTGCAAATAGAGATAATTTCACTCTTCTCCTATTTGTTTCTCTTTAATTTCCTTCTCTTGTCTTATTGATCTGGTTATAGTTTCAAGTATTACATCGAATTGGAATGACGATAGTGGACATCCTTATTCCTGATTTTAGTGGAAATACTCATTCTCAAAGTAGCCTTATGATACTCATAAGTTGCAAAGGCTGATGAGTAAAAGTGACATTACTTATGACAAATGTCTTGATTTCCACCTCAATTCCCATGTTATATTCTTCTCCTGTCTATAAAATTGCATACTGTGGATAAACCAGGCTCGACAATTCTCCGTTCAGAAGTCATCTTCGCTGGAACTCTCTGTATATCCATTCAGAGCAACACTGATCTTGTGATGGGTGGAGCATAGCTCCCATACCGTGGCTCTCCGTTGAGGATCTCACTCTAACCCATCAAAACAGACACAACTGGTAGACCATTATGCTCCAGTCTGGAGAATGATTCAGTGTGTACTGTGATATGTCAGAAAACTCAAACTTATAAGAACTAGATTAATTAGTCACACAGGCAAGAGATCAGACTGAAAGCCATGAATTCTCCTGTTCTATGAATTAGGTATGAGAAGCATCAGCATGACTAGGACTGAAAAATACCTTAGCTTCCCACAGCTGAGTCTGTTTTCCCTCTAGGTCTGTTTCATACTCAGTAAAGAAGTCACATTCAGTTTCTGAGTTCCTTCTCATACCCCAGTTCATAATGATTCTATTATTATCTTTTATGGATCTAGTATTCTAGTCCCATTTTATGATTTTCTTTCTTATTTGATAATTTGATTTTAACTTTTGGCCAACTTAATATAAATATTAAATATAGCTTTCAGCTGAACATGGTTGAGACAGGAGGATTGTAGGCTTGAGGCCAGCCCCAGCAACTTAGAGAGGCCCTCCATAACTTAGTGAGACACTGTTTCAGAATAAAAAATAAAATATGGCCGGTGGCATACTCAGAGGAAGAATGCCCCTGGACTGAATTCCCAGTAACAACAACAAATACAGCTTGCATGATAAATAGTTTAATTATAGAGATGATCTATAGGTGGGAGAAAATATAAACTATATATCTAATGAGGTGTTCATATCCATAATATATAAAGAAGTCAAAAGCTCAATAACAAAAAATGAGAAATAGAGCCAGGCGTGGTGGCGCATGCTTGTAATCCCAGCATTCGGGAGGCTGAGACCGGAGGATCCGGGTTCGAGGCTAGCCTCAGCTACCTAGTGAGGCACTCCACAACTTAGCGAGACCCGGGTTCAAAATAAAGAATAAAAAATAGGGCTGGGGGTGTAGCTTGGAGGTAGAATGCCCCTGAGTTCAATCCCCAGTACCACAAAAAAAAAAAAAAAAAAAAGAGAAATAAGAAAAAGCAACCTGTTTGGTAGGAATATGGATTAATACAGCTATTATGGAAAACAAAGTGGAAGTTTCTCAAAAAGTTAAAAGTACACCTACCTGATGACCTAGCAACTCCACTTCTGGGTAGATATTCAAAGGAAATGAAATCAGCATGTGGAAGAAACATCTGCACTCCCATAATCATTGCAGCACTATTCACCATTGCCAAGAAATAGAAACAGTCAGTGTTCATCAATTGATGAATGGATGAAGAAAATGTGGTGCATATACACAATGGAATGCCAATCAGTCATAAAAGAACTAAGTCCTGTCATTTATGCCAGTCATAGAAAGACAAGTACTACATGATATCATTCTTATGTGGAGTGTAAATTGTTTAATCTCATAGCAGGTGAGAGTGGAATGGCTTTAACACAGTGTGGGGAGAGTAAGGGGAAGGAGAGATAAGGAGAGGTTGGTTAATGGTTACTAAGATACATTTAGATAGGAGCAACAAGTTCTGGTGGGCTGTTGCACAATAGGGTGATTATAAATAATCATTATATATTGTATATTTAAAAGAGGTAGAATAAAGTGTTTTGAATGTTTTTATCACAAAAAAATGACAAATGTTTGAGTATATATGTGTGCATTTACTTTGATTTAAGCATTACATAATATATTCATATAACAACTTCACATGATGTTTCATTAATATCTATAATTAAAATATTTTATGTATCAGTTGAATAAATTGAGTGAATTTTTAATTCAGAAAAAGTATTTCAAATAGATATAGGATTTATTTGTGTGACCTTGTTTCTGCATTGTTTTTTTAGCTATAAAACAAAAATAACAAATTACAAAAGAAAATAATCAAAATCCAAAACCTGGAAAGATTTAATTTAGGAAGTGCAAAGACAACCCCAGATTGAGAAAAAATAAGGAACTATATTCAGAATACATAAGGACCTCTGCAATTTAGCAAGAAGATAAATAACAATTAAAACATGTTCACAGGATTTAAATATTTCTTCAAAGAGGATTCCACAGGTGTTTGATAAGTACATGAAATGATGCCTTGGAGACTGTCTTTTGACAGGTTATGGGGAATAGAAAGGAGGTTTGGAAGAGCTGTAGTTCCAGAGGCCATAGAGAAGTCGTGTGGTGTATCTTCAGGAAAATATCAGGGAAAGCCTGAAATTCAGAAGGCAGTCCTCAAAATTTGCAAATATTTTCAAAATGTAATTTTCACATCATAGACTTACTATGCTTTTAAAATTTTGATTATAAAATATTATAGGCTAGCTTTTATTAATAAACTTAATTTGATCTCTGTAAAAACAAAACAAAACAAAAAACATTATCAGCCACTAGGAAAACGCAAGTGAGAACCACAGTAAAATGCCACTTCATTCTTACTAAGATGGCTAAAGTAAAAACAACAAAAGATAACAAGTGTTGGTGAGGATACAGAGAAACTGAATTTCCCATACTGTGTGTGTGTGTGTGTGTGTGTATGGAGGTGAAAGCATGTTCACAAAAAACTTGTTCATGCATGATTCAGAATATCCCTGGAGTAGAAGCATCCAATGTCCATTGATTGGTGAATGGATAAGCAAACAGGTGCATAGCAAAAAAGAATGAAGTTCTGATATTTACTACAATACAAGTTATCATTGTCAACATTATTGTAAGTGAAAGATGTCACAAGGACACATAAAGTATGATACCATTTACATGAAATGTCCTGAATGGGCAAATCTACAGAAATGGAAAATATATTAGTTATTGCCAGAGAATGGAAAGAGAGGAAAGTGGGGACTGATTGCTAATGTGTACAAATTGTTTGTGGAGTGACGAAAATTCTTGTTAAGAGTTTGAGTTCCCAGTGTCCTTGAGAATGTTGGCAGAAGGCACATCTAACAATATCTCAGTTAGTGACAAGGCTACCTGAGAGTTTCTAGCCATTACCTCTTAACCTGTGGTGGGCACAAATAAAATAGTTCTTGAATGTGAATGGATAATAAAAAAGCCCATCTGGCCCTAAATACTAAGAGTATTTTAACTAAATCTTGGTGAATCAGAAGATGTATAATTATCATAAGATGGTGTATAACTATCAGAAGATGGTATATGCATAGTATTACATTTTAATAATGATACGTAAATTAACATTTAAATGTTGCTTTGAAAATTAGCATATATAACCTTGAACACACAGGAGAAAAATTTTGTAACAAATGTAAATATGGGATTGATTGTCCACATGTGTTCATGTGCATGTGAATTCCTTATTTCCAAGAAAGATATTTTTCTTATTCAGTTAATATAATTAAAAATAAAACTTTAGTTATTAACTTCCTATGCATTATTTTGTTGTGAATGCAGTTCTTCAAAATATTTTCCTATGACCTTGAATAAACCTTATAGTCCTGAGCAATTTTCTTAAGGCCTCCTTCATCTCCTTATTCCGTAGACTATAAATCAATGGGTTAATAAGTGGAGTTAACACAGAATAGAACAAAGTCACAATTTTCTGGATCCCTGCTGGGTTTCCTGCTGTGGGGCTCACATATACAA
>PVLC010025378.1:0-23722 GCA_004027655.1 Graphiurus murinus | reverse complement strand
TGGCCGCAGCTGCCAGCTCCCCTGCCCGGGCTTCTGCCCCGTCTGTGTGGCGCCTTGATGAGTAAGTTCTCGTGATCAGCGTGGTGGTGGTAGAGAAGCTGCCTGGAATGGACGTTCTATGCTGACTAGCAGAGATTTAAGAAAGAGGAAGAAGGTAAAAGTGTAAATGCTGTCAATTTTTTTATTTAACCCTAGTATTGTAAAGTTGTAGTCTATATTTATGAGACCATTGCTTGACGATTATAAATTATGTAAATACGTTAATAAATCTGAGTTTCATTCAACACCCAAAAAAAAAAAAAAAGAAATGGGCTCTGCATTATGTAGATCAAAAATCTCCTGGTGTAACTTTAACAAATCCTTTTTTTTTTATCTTTCCCTTTCTTTTTTTTATTTATTTTTTAATTGGTGCATTGTAATCACACATCTTTGTTAGGTACAAGCTAGTATAGGTAAAGACATCCATGCACACATTTCTCATTTAACCCTTCCCCAATTCCCACCCCACTCCCTCCTCCTCCCTCCTTCTCAAGGTCAGTTTAGTGATTGACTTTGATGTGTTCATGAAAGTACATCCTGCTCATTAGGGTGTCCCTCCTCCCCCCATCACCTTCTATTAAGTCAAATTCTTTGTTCACCTAAGGATTCTCCTTCTTCATCCGGAGTCCCTCTTATGTCCCATTTTCACCCTAGCTTCCACATATTAGGGAGAACATTTGATTTTTAACTTTTTGTGACTGACTAATCTCACTTAACATAATGTTTTCCAATTGCATCCATTTCCCTGCAAATAACATGATTTTGTTCTTCTTTATGGCTGAGTAAAATTCCATTGTGTACATATCCCATAGATTTGTAATCCATTCATCTGTTGATGGACATCTTGGCTGGTTCCATAGTTTGGCAGTTGTGAATGGTGCAGCTATAAATATAGATACATATGCTTTGGTCTGATAGTTTAGTTTCCGTTCTTTTGGGTAGATACCCAGAAGTGGTATTGCTGGATCATATGGTAGGTCCATTTCCATTCGTCTGAGGATCCTCCATATTGTTTTCCAAAGTGGTTGCGCTAATTTGCAATCACACCAACAATGTATTAGGGTTCCCACTTCTCCACACCCTCGCCAGCATTTGTTGTTGTTTGTGTTCTTGATGATGGCCATTCTGATTGGAGTTAGGTGAAATCTCAAGGTAGTTTTGATTTGCATCTATCTGATTGCTAATGATGTGGAAAATTTCCTCATACATTTATTGGCCATTTGTATTTCTTCTTTTGTGAAGTGTTTATTTAGATCCTTTGCCCATTTTTTGATTGGGTTACTTGTTTTCTTAGCTGTGAGTTTCTTGAGTTCTCTCTGTATTCTAGATATTAGTCCTCTATCAGAGGAGTAGCTGGCAAAAATGTTCTCCCACTCTGTGGGCTTTCTGTTGAGGGTCTTGACAGTTTCCTTTGCTGCACAGAAGCTCTTCAGTTTAATGAAATCATATGTATTGATCTTCCTTTGAGTTGCTTGTGCTTTTGGGGTCTTGTTGAGAAAGTGTTGACCTGTGCCTATGTGTTGAAGTGTTGGTACTATGCCCTCTTCAAGTACCTGCAAGGTCTCTGGCCTGAAGTCCAGGTCTTTGATCCACCTTGAGTTGATTGTTGTGCAGGGTGAGAAAGTGGGGTTTATTTCCATTTTCCTGCATATGGTTAACCAGTTTTGCCAACACCATTTGTTAAAGAGGCTATCTTTTTTCCAGTATATATTTTTGGCTCCTTTGTCAAAAATCAATTGACTATAAGCATGTGGGTCTGTTTCTGAATCTTCTATTCTGCTCCATTGTTCTATGTGTCTGTTTTTGTGCCAATACCATGCTGTTTTTATTACTGTGGCTTTGTAATAAAGTTTGAAGTCAGGTATTGTGATACCTCCTGCACGGTTCTTGTTACTAAGAACTACGTTGGCTATCCTGGGTTTTTTGTTATTCTAAATGAATTTAAGGACTGATTTTTCTATGTCTGTGAGGAGTGACCTTGGTAATTTCATGGGTATTGCATGAATTTGTAGATTACTTTTGGGAGGATGGCCATTTTGATGATATTTATTCTGTCTATCCAAGAGCATGGTAGATTTTTCCATCTTCTAAGGCCTTCATCGGTTTCTTTTTTTAGCTTTTTGTAGTTTTTCTTATAGAGGTCTTTTACCTCTTTGGTTAGGTTTATCACTAAGTATTTTATTTTTGGGGGTGCTATTGTAAGTTGAATTGTTTTCTGGATTTCTTCTTCAGGGTTTTGTGGTTGGCATACAGGAAAGCTTCTGATTTTTTAAGATTGATTTTGTATCCAGACACTTTACTGAATTTGTTGATCAGTTCTATAAGTTTTTTGGCTGACTTTTTGGGTCTTCTAAGTATAGTATCATGTCATCTGCAAATAGGGATAGTTTTAGTTCTTCTTTCCCTATTTTTACCCCTTTGATTTCCTTCTCTTGCCTTATCGCTCTGGCTAGAGTCTCAAGTACTATGTTGAACAGAAGAGGTGATAATGGACATCCTTATCTTGTTGCTGTTTTTAGTGGGAACTCTTGCAGTTTTTCTCCATTTAATATGATATTGGCTGTAGGCTTATTATATATTGCCTCTATAATTTTGAGGTATGTTCCTTCTATTCCAATTCTCTGCAGTGCTTTTAGCATAAATAGGTGTTGGATCTTGTCAAATGCTTTTTCACCATCAATTGAAATGACCATGTGATTTTTGTCTTTGAGTCTGTTTATGTGGTGAATTACAATGGACTGTTTTTCGTATATTGAACCAGCCTTTTATCCCTGGAATGAACCTGACTTGGTCATGGTGTATAATTTTCTTGATGTGGTTTTGAATGCGCATTGCTAGTATTTTGTTTAGCAGTTTTGCATCTAAGTTTATCAATGATATAGGCCTATAGTTTTCTTTTCTTGAGCTGTCTTTGTCTTTGGTATTAATGTGATGTTTGGCTTCATAGAATGTGTTTGGGAGGGTCCCATTTCTTTCTATTTCCTGGAATAGTTTGAGAAGTATTGGGATTAACTCTTCCATAAATGTTTTATAAAATTCACTTGAAAAACCATCTGGCCCTGGGCTTTTGTTTTATGGTAAACTTTTTATTGCTGTTTCTATTTCTCTGATTTTTATTGGTTGATTTAAATTTTCTGTATCTTTTTGACTCAATTTAGGAAGGTTGTATGTATCTAAAAAATTGTCAGTTTCTTCCAGATTTTCCATTTTGTTGGAGTATAGTTTTTCAAAATAGTTTCTGATAATCCTCTGTAGTTCCGCACTTTCCGTGGTAATATCACATTTTTCATCTCTTATTTTGGTAATTTGGGTTGATTCTCTTTTTTCATTAGGTTGGCCAATGGTTTATTGATCTTGTTTATTTTTTCAAGAAACCAGCTTTTGGTTTTGTTGATTTTCTGTATTATATATTTATTCTCTATTTCATTAATTTCTGCTCTGATTTTCATAATTTCCTGTCTTCTGCTGGCTTTAGGGTTAGACTGTTCTTGTTTTTCAAGGGCTTTGAGCTGTGTCATTAGGTTATTTATTTGGTGAGTTTCTGTTCTTCTTATATGGGCACTCAGTGCTATAAATTTTCCTCTTAGTACTGCCTTTAAGGTCTCCCAGAGGTTTTGATATGTTGTGTCTCTGTTTTCATTGGTTTTAGGTGTTGACTTCTAGGGTCTAGCAAAAGCTAACAAAGCAACCAATCCTCCGAACAAACATAGATAAATCGAAGCAGTGCAAAGTGAAAACAGAGTAAAAATTAAACAAAACAAAACAAAAAACCCAGAAAGCAAAAAGCAACAGCAAGAAACAAGATAAAAATTCCTGCAAGTTTGTAAGAACAGACCTGATTTGGCCTCTGCAGATCTTTTGGGTAGATCCCTGCTGCTGTGGGTGGCAGACAAAATGGCAGCTGACAAAGATGGTGGCTGCTACTGCCGCGCACGCGCTGGCTCCCTCGTTCTCCCTGGTTTGCTCTCTGGGTTCCGACCAACTGCCCCTGTTGCTTTACTCATTTTTCTGCTGCTTTGCTTCTCTTTCCTTCAGTCAAGAAGCTGCTCCTGCGGCAGTTTTGATTCAAGCTCTGCAGTGCAGTTGACCTCTGCTCCGGCACAGGCTTAAGCTGGTCGTCCACGTGTTCCAGTCTCTGTGGAAGGTGCCTGGATATGCCACCTGGCTAGGTGGTGGAGTTCAGGAGTCGCTCACTCCACCTCTGGTCGCTGGGAATGCAGAAGGTCATTATATATTTCTTTGTCGATAGACCCCACGCCAGGGGCTGGCTCAATGGCAGCCACCACTCAGCAGTGTGGCACTGCGACTGCACAAACGGGCTTCTTTGCTCTCCCTGGTCAGCCTTCCGGATTCTGATCAGCTGTATTTCAGTTTTCATAGCTTTGTTCACCTTTTTGTTCTGCCAAGAAGCTGCCTTTATGGCTGATTTGAATCGAGCTCACAGAGCCTATTGAGAGGTGTCTCACTCCGACGCCATCTTCCCAGAAGTCCCCCCTTACCTACTTTAGAACCTTGAGTAAATTTTTATTTGATGAAGAGTAAAGTTTAAAGATCACTGCACTTAAGGTAATTTTTATGTGCTTTTATAGATGCATTATAGTCTCATATCATAATGTAAATCATGTTGACAGTGACATACATGCACACAGCACTTGGTGCCCCCCACCTTCTCATCTCCCCCCTTCCCAATACAGAGTACTGAGACTGACATTTGTATTTTCACATATGTACACATAATCGATGATAGTAATTCCCTTAATGAACCTAACTCCTCCCTCTCCCCTTCCCTTAGACCACTTCCCTGGCTCCACTGAAGTTTCTCCTCCAGTCTCTGGAGTCCCACTGATATCCCAATTACTCCCTAGATTGTACATATTAGATAAAACATATGCCCCTTCACTTTCTGTGACTGTCTCATCTCACTTAACAAAATGTTCTCCAGGTCCTTTCATCTTCTTGCAGATGACATTATTTTATTCTTCTTTCTTGCTGAGTAGAATTCCATTGCGTGTATTTCCCATAATTTTGTAATCCATTCATCTGTTGATGGATACCTGGGTTGATTCCATAATTCAACTATTGTGAATTGTGCTCCTATGAATATGGTTATGCATATATTACTGTAGTTCTTTGGTTTCAACCTCTTTGGAAAGATACCCAGAAGTGGTATACCTGGATCATATGGTGGATCCATTCCCAGTTTTATAAGGAATCTCCATACTGATCTCCATGGTGGCTGAACTAGTTTGCAATCCCACCAACAATATAGAAGAGTTCCTAGTTTCCCACATCCTTGCCAACATTTATTGTTATTTGACTTCTTGATGATTGTCATTCCAATTGGGATTAGATGGAATCTCAGTGAAGTTTTGATTTGCATCTCCCTGATCACTAATGATGTTGAACATTTTTTCATGTATCTATTGGCCATTTGTATCTCTTATGAAGTGTCTATTCAATTCAGTTGCCCATTTCTTGATTGGGTTATTTGTTTTTCTTATGTAAAGTCTTTTAAGTTCTTTGTATATTCTAGATATTAATCCTCTGTTAAAGGGATAGCTGGTAAAGATCTTATCCCATTCCATAGACTTTCTCTTTAGACACTTGATGGCTTCCTTTGATATGCAGAAACTTTTTAGTTTAATGCCATCCCACTTATTAATTCTTGTTTTAGTCTCCTGAGCTTCGGGGGTCTTGCTGGGGAAGTTTCTACCTGTGCCTATATATTGGAGTGTTGAACCTATGCCTTCCTCTAGTAGCTTCTCTGGTCTAACTTACAGATCTTTGATCCATCTTGAGTTGATTCTTGTGCAGAATGAGAGGTAAGGATTTAGTTCTACTTTTATACAAATGGATAACTAGTTTTCCCCAATAACATTTGTTTAAAAGGCTGTCTTTTCCTCAGAATATGTGTTTGGCCCCTTTGTCAAAGACCAACTGGTTATAAATGTATGGATTTGTTTCTGTATCTTCTATTCTGTTCCATTGGTCTATGTGTCTATTTTTGTGCCAATAACATGCTGTTTTAATTACTATAGCTCTGTAGTATATTTGAAGTCAGGAATTGTGATATCTCCTGCATGTTTTTTATTGCTGAGAATTGCTTTGGCTATTCTGGGTCTTTTGTTTAAGTTTTGAAGTAAGCTCAAAGTTTCTTTAAATTATTTTACTTACTATTTTTAGGATGTTTTCCTAGCAGTGGCAGCATCTCACTATAGTAGCTTCTCAAGTCTAATTATTAACATACTTAAAGTTAGAAATTCAAAATAATAGGATTTCAGAGCATTTACCAGATACCTTCTCATAATAGGCATTAGACTGAAGATATATTTAGACATGATCTTTAAGTTACTATTAGAATATTTTGAAATGCTTTTTGAAATAGTTACAAAATCTTTAAACTACATTCAAAATAATTTTGTTGAATTAACAGCTATTGAGATTAATTTCTGACTGGGTGTGGTGGTACACACCTGTAATCCCAGTACATGGGCAGCAAGATAGGAGGATCATAGGTTTGAGGCCCGGGTGCACTAATTTAGTCACCCTGTTAAAAATAAAATATAAAAATACATTTGAAGATGTAAAATAGGAGGTAGAACATCCTGGGTTCAATCCCCAGTATCATAAAAAATTATTCATTTCTGAAAATCTCTTTTTCCTAACCAAAAAGATGTCATGTTTTGTGGATTTCTGGGGAGGAAACACATTTCAATTAGTGATTTCTCTACTGTATTGTATCTGAAAGGATAAAATCAAATGTTAATGAAGAAGAGAGCACAAATAAATTATCAATTGATTCATAGCCATACTGTCCTCCTTACCTGCCTGGGATACATTCCAAGACTCCCAATGGATGTCAGAAACCATGGGTAGTACTAAACCCTGAATATACTACAGTTTTTCCTATACATATATACCTATTCTAAGGTTTAAATTTATAAACTAAGAACGGTACCAGATTAACAACTAATAATTAATTGTTATTTAATAATTAATAAGTTAACAATATACTGTAATAAAAGTTATGTAAACGTGGTCTCTCACTCTCTTCCACACTATCTTCCTATACTATGCTCACCTTCTTTCTGTGATGATATGAGATGACCAAGTGCAAGGTGAATGACATGGGCCATGTGACAGAGCTTCCGGTCACCACACAATGCTATTTGTCTGCTAGGAAGTGGTTGCCTGAACACAGGCACTGCTGTATTACCTTGGCCTCCAAGTAATTCAGGCAGATGTACAGTTACATTTAATACAGCTTATCAAATATTTCAAAGATTGTACTTTCTGGCTTTCATTCTGGCCAATCAATATCTGTTGTGGGTTGATTCAGGGCTAGTTGTGTAATTAATAATGCAAGACCTCCCAGAGCTCTCTTTGCATCTGACATGATGCTCAGAAAACCTAGATGGTGACCACCCAAACACTGATGATCAAAGAGCCCCTGGTGAATGAGATGGATGTGTAGTTACATAGCATGAGTGAGTAATGAGCCATTGTGGTTTTAGCCACTAGGATTTAAGGGTTAATTATCTGGTAAAATGTGGAAAAAAAATTGTTTCAACCAGCTAGAAAGTAGCCTTCCTCTTCTAAGCAAATTGGAAAATTTGCAGAAGACCAGACCACAGGCCAGGGCTTAAGGCACAATTGCAGTGAACTCCTTCTGAAAAAGTAAGGACCTGCACTTATTCTTCAAGCTTCCAGGACATATTTAATCACTTCTCTGGGAGACTGAAAAACATATTTTAATTGGAAGTGTATGAATTTCATTCTTCCATCTTGAAGTTTTTAAATGGCATGTGTCATATTTATTGAAAACAAGACTCATTGAGGTTAAAAATAAAAATAATTCCTGTGATGTTTTTCATTTGAAAAGAACTCTGAAAAATTTCCACAAAGCTTTTTTTTTTCCAACCTTTTTTTCCTTTGGAAGAAATGCTAAAAAAAATTTTTTTTTCAAAGTATCTTATCTCTCACAATCTCAGTCACTGCCTTCCAAAAACATTGATGACACATCATAAACTTCTTTTCTCAGGTAACTTTGATGACTCTTAAAATGCTGGCTTTATGGAGCTGGACCAATGGTGATGGAAGTGGTCAAATCCCTTCTGAGAATGGCAGAGGAAAGTTGTTTCCCGGAATGAGTCACAAGGTCCACATGGCTGCTGATTTCAATGGTTTCTGTTAGTCAGAGTTCCAGAGTTTATTGCCCCCACTCTTGTTTTTATAGCAATATTAATTCCATTCCTATGAACTGAGGTTTGGATAAGTTCCTCCTTGATTTTAAAAAAAAACATTAGTGGTGAATCAGAATGGGACCCCAAATATGAAAAATATTACACAAAACTTCTGCATAATTTCATTCATAATAGACCATAAATTTGTCAATTTCTTATACTTTATACTTCTTTTCATCATTTAGTCTTACTGGGAAAAAATTACTAAAATATTCTTAGTCAAATGGTCACTGAAACTTGCACTCATTGGTAAAATAAAATGAGATGTAAATCATTTGGGGAGTATTCTTTGGGATTGAACTACCCAGGGGCATTCTACCTCCAAGTTACACCGCTAGCCCTATTTTCTATTTATTTTGAAATGAGGTCTTCACTAAGTTGCTAAGGATCTTGCTAAGTTGCTGAAACTGGCCTCCAACCTGCAGTCTTCCTTTCTCAGCCTTCTAAGTACTGATATTAAAGGCATGTACCACCATGCCCAGAACTCCTTGGGAATTTTAACATAAAGTTCATTCCCTTCCACTTCTCTCATAAATGTCAAGTACCATCTGTAGTTGAGAGTCAGTCTCACTCGAAGAGTATGGTAGCAAGGCATGTAATAACATCTAATAGTTTAAACCACAGTGCCCCAAATATAGCTTTATTTTTAAGCTGAGATATATTTTTTATATTTAACCTTGGAGCATTATAAATAGGCATTTTTAACCACAAAAGAACACACAAGGCTCTGAAAATGAAGGCTGATGATGAACAAAATGGCTTGTGATAGTCCATTAACAGCAATCGATGGCTCATTATCACTTGGTCAACTGAAAAATCAGACATCTGTCCGGGTGAGTGATAGTGATCCCCTGATATCACCTGTGCTTCCTTGGAAGAACTAGCCTGACACAGTGACCCTTGTCCTCCAGTGGGTTGTGTCAATGAAAGAGTCAAGGATGTTTTTTATCATTATTATTCTAACCATGTATCCAACATTAGAACCGATGCTCTGATTTAGTTTAAAGAATACAAAGAAAGATTGATGCTTTCAAAGTTTTGCTCATCTCCTAGGGCAACATGTATAAATAATGCTAACTTAAATTTCCCTTTTCTGAGGTTCCCATTGAAGACATAGAGTTTGATAAGGGTCTGCCAAATCAATGATTTGATAACTAGAGCCAGGCTCAAGAGAAGGAACAGTGTAAGACGTAAACGGCCACAATAGAACAGCAGTCTTTTCTGTGTGATGGACCCTGGTGTATGCCGCCTTGTGCTCAGCAGCAGCACCATCGTGAGCATGTTTGAATAGTGCTGGGCTGCTCCAAGTGCATGAAGAGGTGATCATGGCTTTCAGTCTGTTCATAATGGGAGATTTAAAAGTCATGCTGCAAACAGTTGTAGCAGTCAGAGAGCTATTAAAGCATTATGCAAGTACAAGAATTTTTTTTTATTGGTGCATTGTAATCATACATATTTATGAGGTACAAGCTGCTAAAGGTACACATGCACACATCGCTCATTTAACCTTCTTCAATTTCCACCCCACTCTCTCCCTCCTTCCCTCCTTCGCAAGTTCAGGTTAGTGATTGACTTTGATATGTTTGTGAAAGTATATCATGTGCACTAGGGTGCCCCCCCCCCATTGCCTTCAGTTAAGTCACCTTCTTTGCTCATCTAAGGTTTCTCCTTCTTTGTCTAGAGTCCCTTCTATGACCCACTTTCTCCCCAGCTTCTGCTTATTAGGAAGAGTATATGATTTTTTTCCTTTTTGTGACTGACTAATATCACTTAGCATAATGTTTTCCAGTTCCATCCATTTCCCTGCAAATGACATGATTTTGTTCTTCTTTATAGCTGAGTAGAATTCCATTGTGTACATATCCCATAGTTTTGTAATCTATTCATCTGTCGATGGACATCTTGGCTGGTTCCATAGTTTGGCTATTGTGAATTATGCAGCTATAAACATAGATACATATGCATCGGTCTGATAGTTTGGTTTCCATTTTGGGGGTAGCTCAGAAGTGGTATTGCTGGATTATACGGTAGGTTCATTCCCATTCATCTGGGGATTCTTCATACTGATTTCCAAAGTGGTTACACTAATCTGCAATCCCACCAACAATATATTAGGGTTCCCACTTCTCCACACCCTTGCCAGCATTTGTTGTTGTTTGTGTTCTTGATGATTGCCATTCTTTTTTTTTTTTTTTGCAGTACTGGAGATTGAACTCAGGGGCATTCTACCTCCAAGCTATACCCCCAGCCCTATTTTTTATTCTTTATTTTGAAACCGAGTCTCACTAAGTTGCGGAGAGCCTCACTAGGTAGCTGAGGCTAGCCGAGAACCCGGATCCTCCGGTCTCAGCCTCCCGAATGCTGGGATTACAAGCATGCGCCACCACACCTGGATGATGATTGCCATTCTAATTGGGGTTAGGTGAAATCTCAAGGTAGTTTTGATTTGCATCTTTCTAATTGCTAATGATGTTGAACATTTCCTCACATATTTATTGGCCATTTGTATTTCTTCTTTTGTGAAGTGTCTATTTAGGTCATTTGCCCATTTTTTGATTGGGTTATTTGCTTTCTTAGCTGTGAGTTTCTTGAGTTCTCTGTATATCCTAGATATTAGTCCTCTATCAGAGGAGTAGCTGGCAAAATGTTCTGCCACTCTGTGGGCTCTCTGTTGAGGTTCTTGACAATTTCCTTTGTTGCACAGAAGCTCTTCAGTTTAATGCAATCCCACGTATTGATCTTCCTTTGAGTTGCTTGTGCCTTCGGGGTCTTGTTGTGAAAGTTTCTACCTGTGCCTATGTGTTGAAGTGTTGGGCCTATGCCCTCTTCAAGTACCTGCAAGGTCTCTGGTCTGACTTCCAGGTCTTTTATTCACCTTCAATTGACTCTTGTGCAGGGTGAGAAAGTGGGGTTTATTTCCATTTTCCTGCATATGGTTAACCAGTTTTGCTAACACCATTTGTTGAAGAGGCTATCTTTTTCCCAGTGTATGTTTTTAGCTCCTTTGTGAAAAATCAATTGACTGTAAGTGTGTAGGTTTGTTTCTGAGTCTTCTATTCTGCTCCATTGGTCTGTGTGTCTGTTTTTGTGCCAATACCATGCTGTTTTTATTACTGTGGCTTTGTGGTAGAGTTTGAAGTCAGGTATTGTGATACCTCCTGCATGGTTCTTGTTGCTAAGGACTACTTTGGCTATTCTTGGCTTTTTCTTGTTCCAAATGAATTTAAGGACTGATTTTTCTATGTCTAGGAGACGTGACCTAGGTAATTTAATGGGTATCACATTGAATCTGTAGATAACTTTTGGAAGGATGGCCATTTTGATGATATTTATTCTGCCTATCCAAGAGGATGGAAGATCTTTTCATCTCCTAAGGTCTTCTTCAATTTCCTTTTTCAATTTTTTATAGTTTTCCTTATAGAGGTCTTTTACCTCTTTGGTTAGGTTTATTTATAAGTATTTTATTTTTCAGGGTGCTATCATGAGTGGAATTGTTTTCTGGCTTTCTTTTTCAGTGGATTTATGGTTGGCATACAGGAAAACTTCTGATTTTTTAAGATTGATTTTGTATCCAGACACTTTGCTGAATTTGTTGATTAGTTCCGTAAGTTTTTTGGTTGACTTTATTGGGTCTTCTACATATAAAAGAGAGAGTTTTAGTTCTTCTTTTCCTATTTTTACAGCTTTGATTTCCTTCTCTTTCCTCATTGCTCTGGCTAGAGTCTCAAGTACTATATTGAACAGAAGTGGTGATAATGATAATGTTCCTGTTTTTAGTGGGAACTCTTGCAGTTTTTCCACATTTAATATGATCTTGGCTGTGGGCCTATTGTATATTGCCTTCATGTTGTTGAGGTATATTCCTTTTATTCTGATTTTCTGCAGTGCTTTTAGCATGAATGGGCATTGGATTTTGTCAAATGCTTTTTCAGCATCTATTGAAATGATCATGTGATTTTTGTCTTTGAGTCTGTTTATGTGGTGAATTACATGGATTGTTTTTTGTATGTTGAACCAGCCTTGCATCCCTGGGATGAACCCGACTTGGTCATGGTGTATAATTTTCTTGATGTGGTTTTGAATGCACATTGCTAATATTTTGTTTAACAGTTTGTGTCTAAGTTAATCAGCAATACAGGCTTATAGTTTTCTTTTCTTGAGCTGTCTTTATTTGGTTTTGGTATTAATGTGATGTTAGCTTCATAGAATGTGTTTGAGAGAGTCCCTTTTCTTTCTATTTCATGGAATAGTTTGAGGAGTATTGGATTAGCTCTTCTATAAAGGTTTTATAAAATTCACTTGGAAAACCATCTGGTCCTGGGCTTTTGCTTGATGATAAACTCTTGATTGCTGTTTCTCTCTCTTTGATTGCTATTGTTTGGTTTAAGTTTTCTATATCTTCTTTACTCAACTTAGGAAGGTTATATGTGTCTAGAAATTTGTCAATTTCTTCTAGATTTTCCATTTTGTTGGAATATAGTTTTTCAAAGTAGGTTCTGATGATTCTCTGGATGGTAATATCACCTTTTTCATCTCTTATTTTGATAATTTGGGTTGCTTCTCTCTTTCTTTGGTTAGGTTGGCTAATGGTTTATCTATTTTGTTTATTTTTTTAAGAAACTAGTTTTGGTTTTATTGATTTTCTGTATTTTTTTATTTTCTACTTCGTTAATTACTGCTCTGATTTTCATGATTTCCTGTCATCTACTGGCTTTGGGGATAGACTATTCCTGTTTTTCAAGGGCTTTGAGCTTTGTCATTAGGTTATTTATTTGGTGATTTTCTGTTCTTCTTATGTGAGCACTCAGTGCTATAAAATTTCCTCTTAGTACTGCCTTCAAGGTGTCCCAGAGGTTTTGATATGTTGTGTCTGTTTTTGTTGGTTTCTAGGAAATTTTTAATTTCTCCTGTTACTTCTTCTATGACCCATTCCTCATTCAACAGTGTGATGTTCAGTCTCCATGTGTTTACATGGTCACTCTGAGTCTTCTTAGAGTTGATTTCTAGTTTCAGTCCATTGTGGTCTGAAAAGGGAATTATGTTACATTTTTTGAATTTGCCAGTGCTCGATTTGTGGCCCAGAATGTGGTCTATTTTGGAGAAAGTTCCATGGGCAGCTGAGAAAAATGTGAATTTAGCTGTAGTTGGGTGAAATATTCTATGTATCTAACAGGTCCATTTGGTTTATGGTATTCTTTAGGTCTGAGGTATCTTTACTGACCTTTTGTCTAGAAGATCAATGTAGTGATGTGAGAGGAGTATTGAAGTCTTCCAGTATTATTGTACTGGGATCTATGTGTGACTTTATATCACAAAGAGTTTGTTTTATGCAAGTGACTACACCTATGTTTAGGTCATAAATGTTGACATGTTGACTGTTGTTATTTCCTTTTGCTGAATTGTTCCTTTTACTAGTAAAAAAAAAGACCTACTTTGTCTCTTCTGATAAGCTTAAGCTTGAAGTCTAATTTATCTGATACCATAGTTGCTACTCCTGCTTGTCTTCGAGTTCCATTGGCATGGATTACCTTACTCTAGCCCTTTGCTTGTAAGGTGTATTTCTTGCTGGCAGCATATAGATGGATTATGGGTTTTAATCCATCTTGCCACCTTATGTCTTTTTATTGGGGAGTTGAGGCCATTTATATGCAGTGGGATTATTGAGGGATGATTCTTAATTCCTAACATTTTGAGTTTTGACTTTTGTTTGAGGTAATGTTTATTCTTTTTTGCTTATTTGTTTGCTTGCTGGAAATTATTGTTTATCTGATTGTGAGTTTTATTTGTTAGTTCTTCTTTGTAGTTAACCTCTTTGAGAATTTTCTCTACTGCTGGTTTGGAAGACAAATTCTTTCAGTTTCTGTTTGTCACGGAAGGTTTTTATTTCCCCATCGATATTGAGAGATCATTTTGCTGTAGGAAGATATTGGCTGCAAGTTGTTGTCTTTCAGAGTTTGGAGTATGTTGCTCCAGACCCTCCTTGCTTTCATGACTTGGTTTTGGAGGTCTGGGGTGATTCTAACTGGCTTGCTTCTGAACATCACTTGGTCTTTTACTTTCATTTATTTTACAATTCTTTCTTTGGGCTCTATATTAGTCAATTTGATTATTATATGGCATGGCGAACCTTTTCTTTGATCTTGTCTAAATGAGGTTCTATATGTTTCCTGTCCAATTAATACTGTCAAATATTTTTTTCTAAACCATGTACTATGCATTCATGTTTGGAATGGTCATTTTCTAAGAGTGATATTATATTTTCCATGTACTACTGTATAATCTACTGTTTATAATTTGTATTGATGCCTTAACTTCATTTATTACATCTTTCACATCCTTCACTTCCTTCAAGGCTTCTCTTTGATTCCTGTTCAGGGTGTCAGATTCTTTGTTTATTTGTTCCTTTATTTCTTTCCAACTCTCCCTGCATTCTTTTCGGAAATCTTGTATCATTTCTACTATTAAAGATCTGAATTTTTCTTCTGGTAATCTCTGCCATTCTGTGTTGGTGAGTTCTGTTATTATGGGGTTGTGGTAGCTCATTGTTTCTTTGCTATTTTTCCTTCCCATGATTTCCTTATTCTTAAGTTTACATTTTTGCTGCTTTTGCAAGCTACCTCTCAATTTATAGGTTTCATATTTTTATTTTCTCTCTGTGAATAATATCTTGTACTGAGTTGCAATTACTCTAGGGCTTCTTCTGCCCACTTAATGGTGTCATTGGTGAGTTTCAGGTGTTGACTTCTAGTGTCCATTTCTTGCTTCTGTTATGGGGATTTGTCTCAGAGGCATGAGTAGTGCAGCTTGTGGCCTCTGTGTTTTTAGGCCTCGATATGGGATGTGTTGAGCTATCCCTTCTATCAGCTGAGGTGAGTTTATCCTTGGTGTCTGGCAGTCATTTCTGGTGGTTCATCTCTCTGGTCCAATCTAATTGAGTGCTGCTCTGGCTCTAGAGGGAGAGGTGAGCTTAGGTGTCCCTGCTGCAGGCTTAAGCTGGTCATCCCAAGTGTTCTGGTCACTGTCGATTGTGCATGGCTGCCTTATTAGGTGTAGAGATCTGAAGTTGCTTACTCCACATCTGGTTGCTGAGTATGCAGGAGGTCCTTAGATGTCTCAGTGCTAGTAGACCCCACTCTGAGCAGGTGGCTCGATGGTGGCCGCTGCACCCAGGCATGCACTCTCCCTGGTGTGCTTTCTGGGTTTGGTTCAGCTGTGTTTCAATTTTTGTTACTTTGTTCACTTTTTGCTGCCTTTTTGTTCCATCAAGAAGCTACTTTTACAGCAGTTTTGATTCGAGTTTTACAGTGCCTGAGAAGAGGTGTCTCTCTCAGTTGCCATCTTGGGCTCCCTCACAAGAATTTTTAAAATGTGCTAATTTCATACTTAAGAAATGATCTGACTTTTTTGTGGTGGTGTTACTGAGGATTGAAAGCAGGGACAGTCTATCCCCAACCCTATCTGAGCTCTATCCCCAACCCTATATTTTATTCTTTATTTTGAAACAGGGTCTCACTAAGTTGTGAATGGCCTCACTAAGTAGCTGAGGCTGGCCATGAACCTGTACTGGGATTACAAGCATCCACCACCATGCCTGGCTTGAATGATTTCTTAAAAGAATAGTTGAGAGACAGTCAGGGAAATGTTGTGGACTTCCCATATCAGTATGCCAGATATATTTCTGAGAATATCTAAAGTCATCTTACACAGTATATATACAGACACATATATTTGAAATAAATGTCTGGATTGAACTGCTTACTTATTTAATAATTAACTCATCATTAAGCATCCACTAATATTAATGATGATTTTTATACTCTTTATATTAAACATTTTGCATGTGTCAGAACGTTTGCTATGCATTTATATTTTGAGTTGACTATTGTTATTCTCATTTGGTAAAAGAAAAACAGGTGCAGAGATATTAAATAAATGCTAGCAAATCATGAACCTGAGATGATAAACTGTACCTATCTGAATTTAAATGGTTGCCTTAAAATAAATATGTAAATTCAAGTCAACTAACCAAAAACATTCTGTCCTATTCTATTAACTTGTTCACAGGAGAGCTGAACCAAACAAAATTAGAAATAAGTGAAAAAAAAATAGGGGCTTGGTTGAATTAACTGTTTGCTTGTTTGTTCCCCTTAAATATTCTTTGCTTGTTTTGTTCCTGGTGTTGACCAGGGCTTTGAACACACCAGGCCAGTGCTCTACTATGTTCTTTTTTATTTACTTATTTTTTTACTTGGTGCATTGTAATTTTACATCACATTGGAGTACAAAGTGTCAGAAAAATACATGCACACAGCTCTTGGTGTCCTCCCTACTAGGTCCCTCCTCCCTGTACCATCCTCGCCACACGTGTCTTTGAGATTGGAATTGGTAGTTTTGTATACATTCATAGTAGAGTTGAGTAGGAAATAGTGGAAAAAAGAACCCTAGAAATCAGGGAATGATGCTCTGCAAATAGAAAAATATTGTATTGGGGAAAACAGAGAACAGGAATAGCCTCAAGTGAAACAAATGAAGGGCTCTTTTCCTTCTCCCCATCCCACTCCATGGAGCTTGGATTCATTGCCCAAGAGTCACAAGTTAAAAAGTGTAAAGCGGAGTAGAGCCCAAGGCTGACCCCATTCATTCTCTGATAGTAATCACTACATCAAGCTCCTAAAAACCAGCTAGAAGTGGCAGGAAGAGACATGAAGCTCCACTAACTTCCACTGGGTATAATTGGTCATAGCAGAGTGTAAAGTCACCATATTAAACAAAATTACACAATGACAAACTGTGGAGCCCCAAACAAGGCATTACATATGCCTGTGGCTTTCTTAAAGGAAAGAGAATGGGTTTTCCCAACCAAAGTTACCCTGGAATTCTGTGTGTTACTGGGCATTGAACCCAGGGGTATCCTACCTCAGAGCAACAGCCTTTTTATTTTTGAAACAAGGTCTTGTTAAGTTGCTGAGCCTGGCCTTGAATCTGTGATCCTTCTGTCTCAGCCTCCCAAGTACTGAGATTACAGGCGTGTGCCATCATACCTGGCTGGAATTCTCTTTATCTGTGGATACATATACATATATGTATATATGTACATATACATACACACACACACACACACACACACACACACACACATATCTTGATTTGTGCTGGATCATGAGTTTTTTACTTTACAGTGGTATAAAGTATACCAATACAAGCATTCTGCTTTTCACTTTCAGTACAGTATTCAATACACTACATGAGATAGTCAACACTTTATTATAACGCAGACTTTAGGTTAGATGATTTTGCCTAATTGTAGGTGAATATGTGAATATAACTGCTTTAAGCACACTTTAGATAGGCTGTAAGTTCTGATGTTCCATAGGTTAGATGTACTAAATGCATTTTTAATTTATTATACTTTCAATTTACAATGTGTTTATTGGAATATAGTGCCATCATAAATCAAATCAAGAAACACCTGTATACATTCCATACAAATATCATTTTGAATTTTCATATTTGAATTTTCTAATTAAACTTCTTAATAGAATCTTATGTTGAGTCTAGCCATATAGTTTAAATATTTGGTGAGAGCCTGGAGAAAGAAATATGCTGCACAGCAATATCCCATGAGACTACCTGGAGGGATTCATGATGTCCTGTCACAATGTGTGCCTTGTATGTGCAAGATCCCCGTGTGGACATACATGGGGGAGAAAGGAAGAGATCAGTCCAGTTCCAAGCTATCTGTTAGAGTGAACTCTCCTTAAAGGATGTTGAGTAGTCCACATGCAATGTGTTTTAGATGTAGGAATGGGGAGCACAGCGAAAGGAGTTTTAGGCATTTTTAGACTAAATAATACACTATTCTTTTTCTCAGCCACAAATGTGACCTCAGGATTATTTTCTTCCTTGCCTTTGCATCTCTGAAGCATAATAATTCTGTGCAGCTCAGTGCAAAATTAGTCTTCAGGACAAGCACTGAATTGCCCCTCAGGGAATGTGGTACACAGGGAGACGTTCAGTACGGTCTTGTGTGAGCATGTTCACAGCTTCTGCTGTGGTTAGTACTCAGTCCCAGGGGACCAGGTGGCCACCTCTACCTTCTTGGGCAGGGAGTAGGGTGAGCAGAGGTAGCTGAGGACTGAATGATCTCCTCAAGGAAAACCTATACTCTTCAGTTGATGGAGTCCAAGGGGAGTATTTGTTTTTCTTTCTTTCTTTAGGATTCCCAACTTCCCTACTTGCTCTTGTTACTGCCAAATTGCACACAAACATTGCCCTTTAAGCCAGACATTTTCTGGGCCCTCCGGCTGCATCTTGATTCCTCCTGCTTAGGGTTCCATGCTGGGCTTGCAGTTCTCACAGTATCACATGTGGGGAAATTGCCTAATAAATCATAATGCTCATAGTCTCCTTATATAAATGGAGTTTTTCTTTGTGTATCTTCTACTTGGTGCAAAATGCATTGAGGACAGATTTTCTGTGAGTAATTGTGTAATTTTATGCATTTGCAAGAACCCAGGTCTTTAATAAATCAGACCTTTGGAGTCCTTGGAGTATTTTTCTTTATACCACAGATATGAATATTTTGTATGGTTTGTGGTCACTTATTATTTTTTTAATATTCTGGCTTGTTTTCAGTTCTCTAGGTGGTGTTGGCAGCAGACCTGTAATTTCTGCTAGAGTTGAATTTTCCACCCAGAGCAATTTTATAGCTCTCTGGTGTTCACAGAGACCAAAACAGACATTTTTGTCAATTTAACCAACTTCATTGACAGACTCAGAATCTTAACTGTGGGCCAAATAATGGATGTGATTCATATCTTACAACACCTTCATTGATTTGCCAGGACCTAGTGTGGGCCTCTTGTGAATAACATTCTCCAGGCCCTCCTCAGAGTGGGTTGGAGTATGCAAGGTCCTATCCCACACCACAACACAAATGTTATCACTCATCATCTGCACTTATTCTCTGGATCAATAAAATCCTTTGGGAGAAATGCAATGTCCACACAATCATAAATAGTTTTCTTTATGATTATGTATGAGATGAAAGAACGTTTAGGGTTCAGAGATGATGCAGAATTATCACTCATAGAACCAATAGACCCGTTTCAAGAAGAAAAATGGTGCTATAATAGTCTATTGCATGGCAAGACTAAACTGATTTTGGAAAGACTTCCTCATTGTGTTTCAAAAGAATGATCTCAGGAGAATGACAGATACCCCCGATGTCATTTAAGGATAGCTGACATAAGGCATTTCTTACCTAATGTCACATATCAAGGCAGCGAACACTCACACTCAACTCATTGTATATAATCCAGGCTGAGCTAAAATTAATGCTAATCATTATGCATGAGCAAGTATTCTAAGTGAAATTCAATTCTACATAGGAAACAAGGCCTTCAGAGAATTTGGGAGAGAGGAGTGGCAATAATTGAGCACCTGCTGTATAATCCATGTTTTCCTTTTATTAAACTTAAGCATGGAAGAACTAATGAATCCAATTTTATAGATAAACTACTCTAAAGAGGAAAACAAAGTAGCATACCCATGTTTCTCTGACTCTTACATGGTGTGATCTTCTCACTTCACAGTTATCTCTTTAAATTTATACAAAGTTAAAAGTTTAGGTTTTGAGTTTTCAACGAAATTTGAAAAAACTCCATCTGAGATTTTTGCCATGTCTAACTCCCCTGCCCTTAGTCTAGAAAGGATTGCCACTTAAATACGCTCCCTTACAAGGATACGTACAGTGCCCACAGTCCAGTCCAACCTTGGGCTAAGGAACAAGGAACATACACAGGAACGTAAGATCATCTCTGTCTTCCAGAAGCTTGTAATCCAGTGAAAAGGTAGAGGGCAACCACATATAATAGTTTAATAACAAAGCAAAGTAGTTGGTATCCCTCACTACCCCCATGCATTTATTCATTATTTCATTCACAGCCAATGAAAGATAATTTCCTAAACCAAAATTTATTTTCTTGCATGAATTTAAAACGTTATATCATGATAAAACATACATAACGTAGAATTGCCAATTTCCTCGGACATTTTTATGGTGGTGAACACATTTGCTCTGCTGTGCAGGCTTCATCTCTTCATCCGTCCCCAGGACCTCGTCTTCTTCAGCCAAACTCTCCGTCCCCTCTCCCAATCTCTGGTAATCACCACTCTACTTCTGTCTCTGTGCATTTGACTACTCTGTTTATAAGTGGAATCATACAGTCTTCATTCCTTCAAAAGTAAATATTAGGACGTGTATTTAAGGTATACAAAATGATGGTATAAGATACGTATAAGCAAAGTGATTACTATAGTGAAACAAATTTCATCATATACATCTCTCATAGTTATCTCTCCCTCCCACCACCAAGACCAGCTATCATCTTCTCATTTAACAGAAATTCTGAATACATCACACTATTATTAGCTTTAATCTTCATGTTATGCATAGAGCTTTGCACTTTGAAATCTCAACACCTGCTCCTTTGTATCTTTGGCCTACATCACCCCATTTCCTTCCCCACACCTGGATCCTCATAACCACTGCCTTATTCTCTCTCTGTATGTTTCACACACACACACACACACACACACACACACACACACACACACACACATACACACACGCCACATAAAATTGAGACCATGTAATTGTGCAATATTTTTCTTTCTGTGTCTGGTTTATTTCACTTAGCATAATGTTCTCTAGGTCTGACCATGTTGTAGAAAACGGCAAGATCTCTTCTTTTTTCAGACTGAATTATATAGATTTCATTTCCTCTGAGTGTATGCCCAGGAGACAGATTGCTGGATCGTATGGTAATTCTATTTTAATTTCTTCAGGAATTACCATATTCCTTTCCATAATGTCTGCACCAATCTACATGCCCGGCAATAGTGGTTAAGAGTTTTCTCCACACCCTCTGCGTCAATGCGCCTGGCTTTATAATAGCTATCTTAGGTGTGAGGCGATGTCTCACAGTGGTTTTGGTTCACATTTCTCTGGTGATCAGTGATGTTGAGCATCTTTTCATGTGCCTATTGGACATTTCTATGATATTTTCTCCTTAGAGGAATGTCTAATAAGGTCTTTTGCCCACATTTTAAAATCATGTTATGTGTTTCCTTGTTATTGAGTTGAATGAGCTCTTTATAAACTTGGATACTTACCTCTTAGCAGATATATGGTTTGCAAATATGTTTTCTCCCAATTTTCATTTTCTTGATTGCTTCCTTTGCTGTGCAGAAGCTTTTTGGTTTGATGTAATCCTATGTATTTATTTTTGCTTTTGTAGCCTGAGTTTTGGGTATGCTATCCAAGAAATCATTGCCAGGGTCAATATTAAGTAGCTTTACCCCTTTGTTGTCTTCTGGGAATTTAATGGTTTTTAGGTCTTAAAGCTTAAGACTTTTACCCATTTGGATTTTTTTAAATGTATGATATAAAGATAAGAGTCCAATTTTATTCCTTTACATGAGGAAACCCAGTTTTCCAAGAACTATTTATAACAGAGACCATCATTTTTCCATTGTGTCTTCTTGGTGCCCTTGTCAAATATTAGTTGACCATTATTTATTTGCTTATTTATTTCAGAGATCTCTATTCTGTGCCATAGGACTGTGAATCTGTTTTTATGCCAGTATCATACTGTTTGGATCACTGTTGCCTTGTAATACAATCAGGAAATGTGGTGCTTCTAACTTTTTCTTTCTCACAATTGTTTTATCTTTTGGGGGTCTGTTGTGGTTTTATACAAATTTAAGATTATTTGTTCTATCTCTGTGAAAGATGCCATTGGGATTTGAGAGAGATCGTGTTGCATCCGTATTTTTCTTTGGGTAGTATGGACATGTTAACTATTTATTCATGTCCTGCTCACTTAATTTCACTACTGTTGTACAAGTTTTCATTTATATAGGTCTTTCACCTCTTTGATTGTTGAGTGCTACTATGAAGGAATTATTTTATTTTAATTTCACTAAGTTTATTTATTAGTTCCAACAGTTGCAGAGATAATTTTACTTTTTCCTTGATGATTTGAATATAGTTTATTTATTTTTCTTGTCTGATTTCTCCTGATAGTATTCCTAGTACTATGTTGAATAGAAGTGGTGCAATTGGGCATTCTTGCCTCGTACAAAATCTTAGAGGAAAACTCTCAGTCACTCCCACATTGACTATCATGTTTGCTGTGGGTTTTTCATGAATGGTCTTTATTGTGATGAGAAACTTTCCTTCTATACCTAAGCTATTGATAAGTTTATCAAGAAAAGATATTAAACTTTGCTAAATGCTTTGTGAGTTGATTTAAATGTCCATGTGATTTTTATCTTTTGCCTGTTCATGTAATGCATCACATCGACTGATTTGCTTATGTTAAACCAGACTTGCATACCAGGGATGAATCCCATCTCATCTTGGTATATAATCTTTTTGATATGTTGTTAAATTTAATTTCCTTATATTCTATTGAAGTTGTTTGCAACTTTTGTTAATCAGAGATTGAATCAGAGATCAAATATTGGTCTATATTTTCTTTTATATAGTGTCTTTGGCTTATTTAACATGGTGATGTTGCATTTGTTAAATGTATTAGGAAGTATGGCATTTCCTCCAGCTCTATTTTTTGAAGATGTTAAGAAGTATTGCTATTAATTCTTCTTTAAAAATTTAGTAGAATTTAGCTATGAAGCCATCTGATTGTAAGATTTTCTTTGTAGGGAGGTTTTTAATTACTACTTCAAACTTTTTGTTATTGGTCTGTTCAGATTTTTCCCCTCATTTAATATTGACGGGTATTTTTCTAGGTTTTTATCCATTTCTTTTAGGTTATTAAGTTTGTTGACATATAATCATTCTTAATAATCTCTTATTTTCCTGTTATTTTTGATGTGTCTGTTGTGATGTCTCTTTTCTTTTTCTTTATCTTTTTGATCCTGGAGATTGAACCCAGGGGCATTTTACCATTGAACTATACCCCCAGCCCTTTTTATTTTGAAACAGAGTTTCCTTAAGTTGCTAAGAGCCTCGCTAAGTTGCTGAGGCTGGCCTCGAATCTGTGATCCTCTTGTCTCAGCCTCCCAAGTACTGAGATTACAGTTATGTGCCACCAAGCCTGTCTCTACTTTCATTTCTGGTTTTACATATAGTTTTCTCCCTTTTTCTTTAGTGTTGCTAAGGGTTTATTGATTTGATTTATTTCTTAAAAACTTTGACTTTTATTGCTTTCTAAGGTTTTGTTGGTTTTTTTTCTGCTCTCTTTTGGATGTATTTCTGTTCCGATGTTTATTATTTCCATTCTGTCAGCTTTGTGTTTAGTTTGTAATTATTTTTCTAGTTCTTTGAAACACAATGCTAGGATATTTATTTGGGAACTTCCTCCTCTTCCTCTTTCTCCTTCTCCTCCTCCTTCTCCTCTTCCTCCTCCTCCTCC
>PVLC010025377.1:0-23605 GCA_004027655.1 Graphiurus murinus | reverse complement strand
AAAAAAAAAAAAAGAAAGAAAAAAAGAAATAAGCCAGGCGTGGTGGCATATACTTGAAATCCCAGTACTTGGGAGGCTGAGACAGTAGAATCATGGGTTTGAGGCCAGTCTCAGCAACTTAACGAGATGTTCAGAAACTTAGTGAGACCATGTTTCAAAAAAAAAAAAAAAAAAAAAGGGTTGGGGATGTAACTCAGAGGTAGAAAGCCCCTGGGTTCAATCCCCAGTATCAAAAAGATTGAGAATGGAACTACCATATGACCTAGCAATGGCGCTCCTGGGCATCTTTCCAAAGAACTTGAAATCAGAAGATTATAACGATACTTGCATATCAATGTTCATAGCAGCAAAATTTACAATAGCCAAATTATGGAACCAGCCTAGGTGTACATCAACAGAGGAACAGATCACAAAACTGTGGTAAATATACACACAGTGGAATTTTACTCAGTCATAAAGAAGAACAAAATCATGTCATTTACAGGAAAATGGATGGAACTTGAGAATATTATACTAAGCGAGATTAGCCAGTCTCAAAAAATAATAGATGTATGTTTTCTCTTATATGTGGAAACTAGAGAAAATTCAGAAATGAGGTAATATCCGGTAGAAGAACAGAGACTCCAATGGAGTGATTGAAGGAATTTAGGAAAGGGAAGAGGGGGGATGAAGACATGAGTGTAAAGTTGAAATAATGCTAGATGTTTCTACAAAATGACTAATTCCAATCTCAAAGACAAGTACTGGGAGGGAGAAGAATATGGGACCTGGAGGGAAGTGCTGCAAGAGTGGTGTGCATGTATGTTCCTGTCATACCATACCCCAACATAATGTGCAATTACGATGCACCAAATAAAAGTATAAAAAAAAAAAAGAAAAAGAAAAAGACCAAATCAAACCCACCAACCTATCAATCAATCAAGCAAGCAAGCAAGCAAGCAAATAAACAAACAAAAGAAAAACACTTGGCTAATACCATGGTATCTTCAGCGGTTAACAATTATTTATTTATTTATTTATTTTTTTAAGGAACTTGTGATTCCTTTAAAATAGAAGCAGACCGCCAGGCGTGGTGGTGCACGCTTGTAATCCCAGCATTCGGGAGGCTGAGACAGGAGGATCCGGGTTCGCGGCCAGCCTCAGCTACCTAGTGAGGCACTGTGCAACTTAGTGAGACCTGGTTTCAAAATAAAGAATAAAAAATAGGGCTGGGGGGTATAGCTCAGAGGTAGAATGCCCCTGAGTTCAATCCCCAGTACCGCAAAAAAAAAAAAAAAAAAAAGATCAAAAGAAAGGACTGGGCAAGAAATATGGTTGTCAGCAAAAAAAAGATAATATTCAAAGCCAAAGAGAGCAAAAATAAAAGTTAAAAAAAAAAAAATAGATGCAGACCAGAGATTAACTCACTTCAGTGAGACAATGGACAAAAGGCATGCAGCACAGAGTCTGCACAGGGTCAGGGCTCAGTGAGGGCAAGCTCTTATTTCCATGATTTTAATCATTTGGAAGAATTTTTTTTCTTTTTTTTGGTACCGGGGACTGTACCCAGGGGCATTTTATCTTTGACTTACAACCTCAGCCCTATTTTAGCTTTTATTTTGAAACAGAGTTTTGCAGCCAGGCATGGTAGTCCACGCTTGTAATCCCAGTACTTGGGAGGCTGAGACAGGAGGATTTCAGGTTCGAGGCCAGCCTCAGCTACTTAGTGAGACCCTCTGCAACTTAGTGAGACCCTGTTTCAAAATAAAGAATAAAAACTAGGGCTAGGAGTATAGCTCAGAGGTATAATGCCCCTGGGTTGGGTTCAATCCTCAGTATTGCAAAAAAAAAGAAGAAAGAAAAGAAAAAAGAAACAGAGTTTTGTTAAGTGGCCTTGGTAGGTTGTCGAGTCAGGCCTTGAACATGTGATCCTTCTGTCTCAGCCTCCCAAGTACTGGGATTATAGGCATACACTACCATGCCTGGCCTTCCTTATTTTTATTATTATATTTATTATTTGGAATTATTGTTTCCCCTTCCCTCTCTCTTTTTGGTCCTCATGAACATTTGCCCTCTTACCCTAAACCCCAGTGCACTGAAGGTAAGCAACATTCTTATTTCTGAGTCAGGCTGCCCTGATGTTAAAGATGATAGGACGGTCATTAGCTCTGGAAAGCCCCTCTGGATTCTGTGCAGTTTTGCTGGGTCAGCACAGCCTGGCCCACTGGCAGCTGGCTGGAAGACTGAGGTGGTGTTCTATAGTGGCCTATACCGGGGAATTGCTATGCACAGCCAAAATCTTTTTTTTTTTTTTCTCTCCCAGTAAGGAATGGAAAGCAGCCCTGGGCCCTGCTTCACAGTATTCCTTTAACCAGTGTACTTACTCATGGGCCAGAATTCTTTTTTTTTTTTTTTTGCGGTACTGGGGATTGAACTCAAGGGCATTCTACCTCCGAGCTACACCCCCAGCCCTATTTTTTATTCTTTATTTTTGAAACTGAGTCTCACTAAGTTGTGGAGTGCCTCACTAGGTAGCTGAGGCTGGCCGTGAACCCAGATCCTCCGGTCTCAGCCTCCCGAATGCTGGGATTACAAGCGTGCACCACCACACCCGGCTGGCCAGAATTCAAATGCTTGCATTAGGAAAGGTGCCAGTTTGGGGATAGTTGAAGTGAATAAGAGATCTTTATTCCAGCCAAGCAAGAGTTGCCACATTTATGGCTCCATTCAATTCACATTGTAGATAATATGAAGATTTGAAACTTCTGCAGGTTCTAAATCATCTCTTATTTCTTATTTATTTTTATTTTTCAGCACGGATTTTTTATACATTTCTTGAGTACAACAGGGTTACATAGACATTTATGACATACCAATCATTATCAGATCACAAATAGCAATCATCTCTTATTTCAATGCAGATGACTCCTTGTTTTATATAATATCCTCTGTATTCTTGTGTGTCTCAGCCAACATTCTTATTGATACAATCCAAAGTAACTGACCACACAATTGAGAAGGACGGTTTATTTGCTTGAAGATTTTTTGGAGATTCTGGATTCAGTCCATGTAAGGCCAGAGTCTGAAGCTCAGGGCATGGCAGCAGAAAATGGAGAGGGGGAGAGCTCACAGGCTGTGCTCCTCACACCACAAAGGCTGGAAGCAGAGTGGGGTAGGGGAGGAGAACCATATATAGTCTCCAAGTCCACACTCCCAGAGACCCTTCCTTAGCAACCAAGCCCAGGGGCTTCCAACATTGCTACCTTGTTTCTGTGAGGGCTAGGGGGACATTCTAAATTTAAACCACTACACTGTGCTTCAGACTTGGCATATCTAATTGCCTGATCGACTCTTGCACTTGGACTGCCAACTATTAACACCTGCTTCCAACTTCCTTTTTCCATCTGAGCTATCAGCATTATTGAGAGACTGAATATGTAGTGGTTAAGAGTAAGAGATTTGCAGTATGGAGGCTCCTTAAAAGAATAGGAATGGAAATCCCAGTACTTGGGAGGCTGAGACCAGGGCATCCGGGTTTGTTGCCAGCCTCAGCTATTTAGTGAGGCTCTCTGTAACTTAGTGAGACCCTGTTTCAAAATAAAAAAATTACAAAATAGGACTAGGAGTGTAGCTCGGAGGTAGAATGCCCCTGGTTTCAATCCCCAGTACTGCAAAACAACAACAACAACAACAACAAAAAAAAACGATTAAGAATGGAGTCACCATATGACCCAGCTATACCACTCCTCTCCAAAAGAATTACAGTTAGAAACATGCATACCTGTGTTTATTGCAGCACAATCCACAATAGCCAAATGATAGAACCAACCTAGATGCCCATCAACAGATAATTGGGTCACAAAAATGTGGTATATAAACACAATGGAATTTTACTCAGCCATAAAGAAGAACTAAATTGTGTCATTTGCAGGAAAATGGATGGAACAAGAGAACATTATGCTAAGTGAGATCAGCCTATTGCAGAAAGTCAAGGGTCATATGTTTTCTCTCTTATATGGAAGCTAGAGAGAAGATAGGAAAGAAAAGACTTAAATAAGAGAGAAACCAGTAAAATAGTGGAAGGGGATTTGGGGGAAAGGAGAAGGGGAGGGAAAAGCGGGGGCTTGAGGATGGAAACAGACCAAATAATATTCTGTCCATATATGAAGGTATCACTGAAAACCTTACTAGTATGTACAGGGGTGGGGAGTTAGAGGGTAGTGGGATGGAGTTAAAAGGAAACCACACTAAAAGATGTTGTGTGCATGTATGAATGTATCAGTTTTAATCTTAGTACAATGTATAATCATATTGCACCAATAAAATTCTAAAAAAAATAATAAAGTGAGGGAATTGGAGTCTGACCGCTGAGATTCAAATCCCTGTTATGCTACTTACTAGGTGTACAGACTTGGACAAGTTATTTGACTTCTAAGTGCCTTAATTACCTAATCTATATAATAAGGATAATGATAACATATCCATCAGCAAGTTGTTGTAAGCAATTGGAAGGATGCTTGGCATGTAGTCAGTGTTTGGACCAGCTTGGTTGTACTAGGCTGCAAGTAATGAAACACTAACAGTAGCTTAGGCAATAAACATGTTTAATGATATTATACAACTAGGATTCTGGAGGCGTTTGATTCCAGGTCTAGAGCAACAGCTTAGTGGTACCACCAAAGACCCATTGTAGCCGAGCATGGTGACACATGCCTGTAATTTCAGTACTAGAGGTGGGCTTAGACAGGAGGGTCACAGGTTCGTGGCAAGCCCCAGCAATTTAGTAAGATCCTCAGCAACTTAGTGAGACCCTGTTTCACAATAAAAAGTAAAAAGGGCTAGGATCATAGCTCAAAGGTAGAATGCCCCCAATTTAGTCCCCAGTACCAAACATAAAATAAAATAAAGAAATAAAATAAAAGACCCCAATGTTATATTTTAAAAAATATTTCCCCTTTGCCATCTTTAGCATGTTGGCTTCTCATACTCATGGTTGTCACCTTATGGTCACCAGGCTGTTGCAAAACTCCAAGCATCATGTGCACATCAAGGCAGGAAGAAGGGGGAAGGGCCAGTGCCAACCCTCTCTCTCTCTCTCTTTTTTTTTTTTTTGTAGTATTGGATTGTACCTTTGAGCTACCCCTGAGCCCTATTAGAGACACAATACTGGGTAAAGAAATACCTTGGTCTATTATATATATAATGATATATGATAACTACGTATTATAATACTTTGACATAATCAAATCATGCTTGGCTGAGAAATGTCTCAGTCTAATAATATAGTTGATCTTGCATGATCCAAATAGAAAGTTATAGTGTGGATCTACCATAAATGCAAAGTTTCAAAGGGCTAAATGGCATCAGTAATCAGCAATTCTGTCAGTAATAGGATTAGTTTGATTATTATGGAAGATACTATCCATTATATAATGTGCTTTTCAAAGGACTCGTGATGCTCACTAGAGGAAATTCTGGTTTTGGCAGCTAAATGTATTGTGAATGAAAAATAGGGGAAAAGAAGTCACCATTTACTTGTTCATTTAATCAACCAGTAATTAGTAAATGTTCTATACCAGGGTCTTCATTTATGAGTCAGACTCAGTCTCTCAAGGAGTTTGGTGCCTAGTCAGGAAAAACAAAAAACATGAGACAAGATCAACAAATGATTTCAGGTATAACCATAGAGTTCAGGGGGTATAGGAGTGGGGCAGGAACAGAAAGTCAGGGTTGCTTCTGTCTGGAAGTGTGAGGGTAATCTTCCCCAAAGAGTTAGCTTCTCTCCTACTTTCTACTCTATTCCATTTGGCTTCTCTTGGCTTCTTGCTAGAGTGATTATTTTTCTCATATTTGGTGTCACTTTCTTACCAACTACTAAATTACAAAGATAAACATCCAAGGAGCTGATAATTTCTGTGCTTCTTTGCACTAATTAGACAGGAAAGAATCTCACAAATCATTTCCAACCTAGCCCAACAAACAAATCAGTCATCTGTTCTCCCTCTCTTTCTGCTCTCTCCCTTTCTCCCCACCCACATCCTGTGAATATGAGAGAATAGGGGTGATTAACCATCCTGATGTGCCTGGGAACAGGGGGTGTCTTAGGCTGTAGGACTTTCAGTGATAACCTCAGGGCCATCCTGGACAAACTGTGACAAGCTGGTCCCACAAGGATATAGCAGAAATACTCAGCATTAAAGGATCTGGGTTATTCAGGTTAAATTCCTGACCAGATTCCTTGATGCTGATGTCATCTCTATGACACCAGAATGTAAGTGGGTCTTTGGAAGTCCAGCCTGCACGTATTCGGAGAAAGTATCTTACTACAGCCTCCTGGGCTCGACTTCAGCACTGGTTAGGCTGTGTCAAGAAGCATATGTTTTCAGTAAATGTTTGCCCTAGCTATCTTGGAAATTTCCATTGCCACAGAGTCTCATGGTCTAGTAATAAAATCACAATAGATGAAGATAGAATATATTTAACAACTTTTATATTTATTTATTTGCTGTACTGGGGATTGAACCCAGGGGCATTCTACCTATGAGCTACATCCCCAGCCCTATTTTTTATTCTTTTTTTTGAAACAGGGTCTCACTAAGTTGTGGAGGGCCTCACTAAGTAGCTGAGGCTGGCTGCAAACCTGGGATCTTCCTGTCTCAGCCTCCCAAGTAATGGGATTACAAGTGTGTGCTACCATGACTGGCTATTTAACAAATTTTAGATCAATCTTCTGATTTTTATTGGCTCCAAGAGACTGGTTCCAGTTGTCAGAGAGTTGACTGTGAACCCTGGTTTTGCCACTGAGTAACTGCTTGACCTTGGGTAAGGGCTTGATATTTTTTTCGTCTGAAATGTATTATAAGAATATACAAAGAGCTTTTAAAAACTTAACAAAAACCAATACAAAATGGGCAACTGAACTGAATAAACACTTCTCAGAAGAAGATATACAAGTGGCAAATAAATATATGAAAAAATGTTCAACATTAGGAGCAATCAGGGAAATGCAAATCAAAACTATATGGAAGCCAGGCATGGTGGCACACTCTTGTAATCCCAGTACTTTGGAGTCAAGGAGGATCACCGCCAGCCTCAGCAATTTAGCAAGGCCCTCTGCACCTTAGTGGGACCCTGTTTCACAATACAAAAGTAAATAGGGCTGGGGTATAGCTCAGAGGTAGAATCCCTGGGAGGGTTCTATTCCCAGCACAAAACAAACAACCTAACAAAAGTACACTGAAATTCCATCTATTCTTTATTTTGAAACCAGGTCTCACTAAGTTGTGGAGTGCTTCACTAGGTAGCTGAGGCTGGCCGCGAACCCGGATCCTCCGGTCTCAGCCTCCCGAATGCTGGGATTACAAGCGTGCGCCACCATGCCCGGCTCAAAATTTATTTTTTAATAAAATATAGAGATTCCTAGTTTCATGAAATAACATTTTTACCAGTATTATCAGCTTGCCTCTATGTTACTAGCAAGCCCTTGCTGAGAACTTTGCCTGCATTATCCATGTCAGAGCCCACAGAGAAAAGTGTTAGATAATTACTATCTCATTTGGCAGGATCAGGAACTGTTTTCAAGTGGCCCAAAACACTGAGAGTTCTGTTTTAATTTCTTTTTTTTATAAATAGTACTGGGGATTGAACCCAGGGGCATTGTACCTCCAAGCTACACTCCCAGTCCCATTTATTTTTTATTTTGAAACAGAGTCTCACTAAATTGCTGAGACTGGCCACAAACCTGCAATCCTCCTGTCTCAGCTGTCCAAGTACTGGGATTACAGACATGCCACCACACCTGGTTTACAAATTTTACTACTTGCCCTTAACCAGCTTAAATAGGAAAAGGGGAGTCTTTCTTCTTACTTTAACCCAAGAATTATGGAAACTTGCCAGGTGTGGTGACACACACTTGTAATCCCAGTACTTGGGAGGCTGAGACAGGAGGATCTCAGGTTCATGGCCAGCCTCAGCAACTTGTGAGGCCCTCTGCAACTTAGTGAGACAATGTTTTAAAATAAAGAATAAAAAATCAGTTTGAGGATGGAGCTCAGAGGTAGAATGTCCCTGGGTTCAATCCCCAGTACCACACACACACACAATATATATATATATATATATATATATATATATATATATACTTGTGAGATTCCCAGAAGGCAGGGACAGTCCTCACCTCCAGTTCTCTGTGGTCAGTTCCTATCTTTCCAGGCCTGTTGCTCAAAGACAGGCAGCTGGCATGCTAGGCTTGTGACACCAGATTCCAGGAACCTCAGTGTCCAAGATCCAGTGGTGTACGTGCATCTACTCCCCTCCGAGGTCATAGGTCCCTGATGCCACAAGACAGTGAGAGTAGCATTGAAGAGCTTGGACCAAGAGGGGCTCAGTCCTGGCTCTATGTTGTGCTGGCTGTGTTGGGGGGGGGGCTCCTGTTTTTCTTTTGCACTCTCCTGCAGGACCCCTCCCACACTCTGCCAACTTTCCCTGTGATGGACATTAAGAAAAATATGCATCACTAATGATATAAGAAAAGTTGCTTTCTCTTATTAATAAGCCAGAAGATGAGAATTAAAACAACAATTAGATAACCATCTGTGGGCCTTAAATAGGGATCTTAACATGGGTCTTAAATAGGGGAGGGATATGGTTAGAAAATTTTCTTTTTTTTTTTTCCCTAGAATGTCTTGCCCCACACAGAGTCAAGAGAGTTCTTTTTTTTGGGGGGGGGGTACTGGGGGTTGAACTCAGGGGCATTCTACCTCCGAGCTATACCCCCAGCCCTATTTTTTTAGTCTTTATTTTGAAACCGAGTCTCACTAAGTTGCGGAGTGCCTCACTAGGTAGCTGAGGCTGGCCGCGAACCCGGATCCTCTGGTCTCAGCCTCCCGAATGCTAGGATTACAAGCATGTGCCACCACGCCCGGCGGAAAATTTTCTAAATGAATCCTCCTTGACTAGATTTTTTTTTTTTTTTTGTACTGGAGATTAGACCCAGTGACATTCTACCTCAGAGCTACATCCCCAGACCTTTAATTATTATTATTATTATTTGCTTTCAAAGGGGTTTTGGTAAGTTGCTGAGAGTCTTGCTAAGTTGTTGAGGCTGTCGTTAAACCCACAATCCTCTTGTACAGCAAGTGCTGAGATTACAGATCACCACACCCAGGTAGACTCTTCATTTTCCTGTAGCATATTAATAGCAACAACAAACAAAACAAAACTACACACACACACACACACACACACACACACACACACACACGACTATACCAACAGAAAGACATGCATTTCAGTGCTGGAAAAGAGGATAACATGTGGAGAACTGAAAACCTGTACAGTAGCCCCGTGCCTGACATCCGAGACATCTTCAACAGATCTTAGCTACCACTAGGATTACTGCCACCAGTGAGCATGTTTCCCACACATTGTCTCACAAGAGTATCAGAAAAGTCCTGGGTATCACCAGGTGTGATGGTGTATACTTGTTTTTTTTTTTTTTTTTTTTTTTTTTTTTGCGGTACTGGAGATTGAACTCAGGGGCATTCTACCTCCAAGCTATACCCCCAGCCCTATTTTTTTTATTCTTTATTTTGAAACCGAGTCTCACTAAGTTGCAGAGTGCCTCACTAGGTAGCTGAGGCTGGCTGGGAACCCGGATCCTCCGGTCTCAGCCTTGGTGTATACTTGTAATCCCAGTATTTGGGAGGCTGAGACAAGAGGATCGCAAGTTCAAGCTCAGCCTTGGCAACTTAGCAAGACTCTCAGTAACCCAGTGAAACTCTGTTTCTAAATAAGAAATAAAATAGGGCTGTGGGTGTAGCTTGAGGCAGAATGCCTCTGGGTTCAATCCCCAGTGCCCCCCCCAAAAAAAACAGTCCTGTGGGAGAATAACGAGTGATGAGGACTCTGTAGGAAATTGGAAAGGGTTTAGGCTTACCCTGCACACCCACATCCAACAGCTTCAATTCCAAGTCAGAGCTGTGGCTCTGTTCTTGTCCCCCATACAACACATGATTCTACCTCAGGACCTATTTCTTGAGTTATTGCATTTGCTCGTGCTGTTTATTGGGATGCAGCATCTTTTATTCCTTTGATTCATTGTTGAAGTTTCCCCTCAAGGGACACTGCCTCCAGGAGACCTTCCTGTATATCTTACTTTTGTGTTGAATCATATATTTGTGAAGCCTTCCTACATATTCTATTCTGTTTCATTTGGCTTTGCATTCTGGTTACCTGCCTACATGTCTGTATTTTCCCACTCTATTACCAGAATGTAAGTATGTTGAGGGAAGTATTATACACACCTGGCTAGCAGGTACTTTATTTTATTATTTTATTGTGATGCTGGGGATTGAACCCAGAGGCATTCTACCTCTGAGCTACAACCTCACACCAATTTTATTATTTATTTGGAAACAAGGTCTCACTAAGTTTCCAAAGCTGGCTTCTATCCTGCCATCCTCCTGTCTCAGCCTCCCAAGTACTGGGATTACATGTGCCACCATGCCCAGCTAGCAAGTGCTTTAATAAGCATATACAAAATGAAGATCCAGATGAGAGATGGTGCAGGTGTCAACTAGAGGAGAGAGTGGAAATGCAGAGGAGAGGCTGGATCAATAAGACTCCATGATTGTTAGGAGCTGGGGAGGAGGGAATGGTGAGGATGACTGAAAGCTTTTCAAGGGAAGAGGGCATGGTTATGATAGAAGATACTTGTGGGGAAGACCCAAGTCATGGGCAGCAGTGATGATAGTAGCCACCACTAACTGAGCACTTGAACCTGTCACCATGCCAAGTGCTTATCACATACTGAGCATTTATTTCTTGCAATAATCTTGTGGGCTGAGTGTTATTAGTCTCAATTTATAGCTGATGAAACAGAGGCTCAGAGAGATTAAGCAAATTGCTCAAGGGAACAAACTAGCATGCAGCAGAGCTGAGATTCAAAATCAAGCCTGCTTGACTCTGGGGCCTGGGGTCTGAAGCAGACTTGTCCCCTGAAAACTGCCTAGTGCAGTTACTTCATGCTCTTCAGGGGCAGTCTCGCCACCCTCCAGGAATGCCTGGTAGTATTTGGTGACTGAGCAGAGGCCAGCTCCACGTCAGTTGCGTATGACACAGACAATCCGCTGCACACAGATGGAAAGTCCCAGCCTCTGCAGCACTGCAAAATTATAGAAGTAAGCCAGGCACAGTGGCACACGCCTGCTATCCCAGTACTTGGGAGGCTGAGACAGGGGGATCACAGATTTGTGGCCAGTCTCTGCAGCTTAGCAAAGCCCTCCGCAATTTAGTGAGACCTTGTTTCAAAATAAAAAATAAAATAGGGCTGGAGTGTAGCTTGGAGGTAGAATGCCTCTGGGTTCAATTCCCAGGTAGCCCCCCCACCCCCAACACACACATACATAGATTATAGAAGTGGAACAGATGAATGTCTGGGAGAGGCCTCATGTGTCTCTTCCTGGGCTGTGTGGCTGTTGAACAGAAGTTCCATAGGGACATAGCCTTGTTCAAAGAGATACCAAGGAAGCCAGGCATGGTGGTGCATGCCTATAACCCCAGTACTTGGGAGGCTGAGACAGAAGGATCGAAGGTTCAAGGCCAGCCTCAGCAATTTAGCAAAACTCTCAGCAACCTAACAAGACCCTGTTTCAAAACCAAAAAATAGAAAAATGGGAGGGGGGTTTAGCTAGCCCGTGGGTTCAATCCCCAGTACAAAAATAAATAAATAAAATAAAAATAAATAAATAAAATAGAAGCCAGGTATGGTGGTGCACACTTGTAATCCCAGTACTTGGGAGGCTGAGACATGAGGATTGAAAGTTTGAGGCCAGCCTCAGCAACTTAGTGAAGCCCTCTGTAAATTAGTGAGACCCTGTTTCAAAATAAAAAATAAAATAGGGCTGGGAGTGTAGCCTTAGGCAGAAAAACATTAGGTCCAATCCTCAGTACCCAAAACAGATAACTAAATAACTAAATAACTGACTAAATAAATAACAGTGGGTGATATACAAGCTTCAGGTCTGAAGTAGGCACATATCCCTGTTAATATGAGAGACTGAATAACACTTAAAGATTTCAAGTTTGTCAGTGACAATACATGTTAGCTCTGCGTCTTGGAGAAAAAGGGAGAGCTGATAAGGAGTGAAAAACGGGAACACATTCTGCTCAGTTCTTTAGGCAAAACCCTACTGGATGCATGATGACTGGATTTTAAAGGGAGACACCTGAGAGGAGATTGATCGGGCCTTACGAGTAGAAGTGGTGATAAAAGTGGTCTCACAGAAGCACGGGAAACATAGATTTCAGCAGATAATGGAGAAAGGCTTGGAGGATAGGTCTTTTTGGCCAGGTGAAGGGGGAAAGGATGATTGTGACATTCTTCTTGTGGTATGAAAAGAGAAACAGGAGCCAGGCATGGTGGTGCACATTTATTTTTTTTTTATTTTTCTTTTTTTTGTGGTCCTGGGGATTGAACTCAGAGGCATTCTACCTCCGAGCTATACCCCCAGCCCTATTTTTTTTATTCTTTATTTTGAAACCGAGTCTCACTAAGTTGCGGAGGGCCTCACTAGGTAGCTGAGGCTGCACGTTTATTTTTTTATTTTTTATTTATTTATTTTTTTTGGCGGTACTGGGGATTGAACTCAGGGGCATTCTACCTCCGAGCTATACCCCCAGCCCTATTTTTTATTCTTTATTTTTGAAACCAAGTCTCACTAAGTTGTGGAGTGCCTCACTAGGTAGCTGAGGCTGGCCTCGAACCTGGATCCTCCGGTCTCAGCCTCCCGAATGCTGGGATTACAAGCGTGCGCCACCACGCCCGGCTTATTTTTTATTTTTTTATAATCCCAGTAGTTGGGAGGCTGAGACAGGAGGATCTCAGGTTCATGGCCAGCCTCAGTGACTTGTGAGGCTCTCTACAACTTAGTGAGACCCTGTTTCAAAATAAAGAAAAAAAAAATTGGGCTGGGGGTGGAGCTCAGAGGTAGAATGCCCTGGGTTCAATCCCCAGTAACACACACACACACACACACACACACACACACACACACACACAGAGGGGGGAAAAAAAGTAAAGAGAAATAGGAATAGGTAGCAGATTTTTGCCATGTCTCCAGCATCAAAGGGAGTTGTACTTTGCCTAGAAGAATGATGAGCAATGAAGGCATCGGGACAACAGAATGCCAGGTCCTATTAGAAGGCAAGAAAATCTGCCTTTGTGGCAGACTTTTGAACAAAGTAAATAATTTCCTACATTATTATTTTTAATTTTTTGGTACTAGGATTGAACCCAGGGGCATTTTACCTCTGAGCTACACTCTGGTCCTTTTTATTTTTTAATTTTGAAACAGAGTCTCACTAATTTGCTGAGGCTGGCTTCGAACCTAAGATCCTTCTGTCTCAGCCTCCCAAGTACTGGGATTATAGGAGGGGCTACAGAACCTGGCTTTTTCTCTAAATTAGCTAATAAGTTTTCTCTTATCTCTGTGATTGTGTAGAAGTTCTTCTGTTTGTTTCTCCTATGTTCAGAAGTGGATAGCTTTAAGCTCAATTGCCTCCTGTTTGAAGAATAATTTAGCACTTTCCTCCTTCAAACTGAAATATGAGCTTTTGTAAAAATCCCCGTTGCTGTTACAGCATTTTGATGTGCTATTATATTTTAGTAATTTTAACTATAATATATTAATTTTGATTATAAATGTTCCCCCACACATGCCCACTGGTGGTAATATTCTATGTTTACCTTCTCATTTGAACATATTTTGGGGGAGGTAATGCATTCTGATAACTCATTAGGATACACGGCTGGAAAATTCTCAATTTAAAACAGAATAGTTTTAAGGCAACATTAAACTTTAATTAGAACCCTTCGCTGCATTTCATTATGAGGTTATTCTGTAATTACTCAGCAGGTCCTGGTGTTTACTAATGCAGAAGTGACAGCACATAATACTACTAAATTATTGCCACCTCGCTGGAAAAGACAATTAGAAAATGGGGAACAGAGAAGGGCATTGTTTAAAGAGCCTCTGGGGAAAGCACAGCTCAGAACACAATCCTTATTTTCTTTTAACCATGTTTTTCCATGCCCAGCCAGGGCTGTATCGAGCATGCAGCCTGTGCCTTCCATAGGTTAAGTAGCCTACATAATGGGTCCTGCTGCAATTTTCCCATTTTGTATGAAATCCTTTTCTTGCAAGGGTAGGAATGTAGTGGAGCTTGTGACACGCACTGTAGTTCAAAATTGCCCAGACACATTATATGTGGGGAGAAAATAAACCTCCAAATTAGTGCTACAAATCGAGGTTTCTGAGAAGCCTTATGCTTCTTAATCGTATTTTATTTTCCATGAATTATAGTACAGATATTATATTATGGCCAGAGAACATGATGGAGTTGGAAAGCTCTATTAACTGTACCCTGACCCTTATGACATGGCAGGGATGTATGGGTTGTAATTTTCATATATGAGCACATTGAAATTCTTTATTCCTTTAAAAATTTTCTCTTATGTAGACCACATATTCTTGCTGTTAATTTAATTCTATGCCCCTTCCCTCATTATGCCCAAATTGCCTCTGTATAGTCAAAGTAAATTGAGGATAACAGGCTTGATTGTGTGCTTGTGTGTATGGGTGGGTGTAGTTGGTGTTGGGGGTATTGAAATGAGGGGATGAGATAACATTTATGGAATGGATTACCTTAGTAAATCACCTTTGTGTGTGTGTGTGTGTGTGTGTGTGTGTGTGTGGTATTGGGGATTGAACCCAGGAGCATTCTACCTCTGAGTTATACACCAAGCCCAATTTTATCTTTTATTTTTATTTATTTATTTATTTATTTATTTATTTATTTATTTATTTATTTATTTATTTATTGTGGTACTGACCAGGGACCTTCTACCTCTGAGCTACACCCTCAACCTGATTTTTTTATTATTTATTTTGAAACAGGGTCTCACTAAGTTGCAGAGGGCCTCACAAGTTGCTGAGGCTGGCCAAGAACCTGCGATCCTCCTGTCTCAGCCTCCCAAGTACTGGGATTACAATTATCTTTTATTTTGAAACAGGGTCTCACTAAGTTGCAGAGGGCCTCATTAAGTGGCTAAGGCTGGCCCTGAACTTATGATCCTCCTGTCTCAGCCTCCCAAGTACTGGCATTACAAGCGTGTGCCACCACACCCTGCTGGCAAATCACCTTTTTGCACTAGAGCAATGACATGAGTAATATATAAGAAAAACATACTGGTTCAATATGTGAAAATAAGTCATTTAACCCACTGTTATGACTATCTAAAGAATAAAAACCACATGATCTTATCTTGTCTTGGTCCTGGTCTTAGCTGGGAAAGCATCCAGACTCTCTCTGAGGTGAAAGGTTGGCTGTAAGCTGTTTTGTAGATATTTGTGTTTGTTTGATGGGGTTGCCTTACTAAAACACCAAAGACCGAGTGTCTTAAATAGCAAATTTATTTCTCACAATCCTGGAACTAGAAGTGCAAGGTCAAGGCATAGGCAGGCTCCTTTTACTGAGTCTCCCTCCATGACTTACAATGGCTACTTTCTCATTGTGTTGGCACATGGTCTTTCCTTTGTGTGAGACCATCCCTAATGCTTCTGTGTGTCCAAGTTTCCTCATCTCTTAAGGATGTGGCTCAAACTGGATGAGGATCCTTCCTATGGCCTCACTTTAACTTAATCAACCTTGTTGTTTTTGGTGCTGGGGGTGGAACCCAGGGACATTCTACCTCTGAGCTATACCCTAGCCCCATTTTATTTTTATTATGAAGCAGGGTCCCACTAGATTGATGAGAGTCTTGATACTTACTGAGGCTATCCTTGGAGGTGGAATCCTCCTGTCTCAGCCTCCCAAATGTTGAGATTACAAGTGTGCACCACCATACCTGGCTTGATTTTTGCATTTTGAACCAGTATATTATTCTTTTTATACATTGCTAGATTCAATTTGCTAACATTTTGTTGAATCTTTTTGAATATTACTCACAAGGTATATTGTTTTCTTTTCTTGTGATGTCTTTGTTTGGTTTTAGTATCAGAATAATGCTGGTGTCATAAAATGAGTTGAGAAGCATTTTCTCTTCTTCTAATTTCTGGAAAAAATTGTATAGAATTTGTATTACTTTCCCTTCAATTGTTTTGGTAGAATTAATTAGTGAACACTCTTAGCCTAGAGATTTCTTTTTCAGAAGATTTTCAACTACTAATTCAATTTATTTACAGGCTATCTTGACTGAGCTTTTGTAGTTTGTGACTTTTGCGAAGTGCCCGATTTAATTTAAGTTATTGAAGCTATGGTGTGCAGAGTTGTTTGTAGATGTTCTTGTTATCCTTTCAGTTTCTGCAGTCTGCAGTTACATCTTCCTTGTCATTTCTAATGTTGGTAATTTGTGACTTCTCTGTTTTTTTCAGTCTTGCTAGAGTTTTTTCCATTTTATTGATCTTTGTTAGTCTTGCTAGAGACATTGATTTTATTGATCTTTTATAACAACTTCCTCTTTGTTTCATTGATGTTTTTCTATTTTTTTTGTTTTCAATGTCATTGATTGCTACTTTTACCTTTATTATCCCTTTCTTCCTTTCTTTCTTTCTTTTTTTTTTGCGGTACTGGAGATGGAACCCGGGGGCATTCTACCTCCGAGCTATACCCCCAGCCCTATTTTTTATTCTTTATTTTGAAACCGGGTCTCACTAAGTTGTGGAGTGCCTCACTAAGGAGCTGAGGCTGGCCGCGAACCCGGATCCTCCGGTCTCAGCCTCCCGAATGCTGGGATTACAAGCGTGCGCCACCATGCCTGGCTATTATCCCTTTCTTTATCCTTGCCTTGAATTTATTTTGCTCTAGATGAAGTCTTATTACTAATTTGAGACCTTTTGCAGAGGAACATTTAATGCTTTAGATTTTTCTCCAAGCACTGCTTTAATTGAATCCTGCAAATTTTGATGCTGTATTTTCATTTTAGTTCTGTTGAATGAAAAAAGAATAGAGACATCTCCAACTATTATTTTGGATGTATCTATTTCTCCATTCAGTTTTCACTTTATAAAGTTTTGCTGTTAGGTATATATACATTTAGGATTATGTGTTCTTGGTGAATTTTTATCATTAATGTAATGTCTATCTTTATTCCTGATAAGTTTCTTTGCTCCAAAGTTTACTTTGTTACTAATATAATCATGTCAAGTTTTTTTTTTGATTAGTGTTTACATGGTGTATCCATTTCATTATTTTATTTTAACCTTCCTATATCATTATATTTGAGGTTAATTTCTTATAGGCAGTATATAAACTTTGTGCTTTGAATCATTTCTGTGTCCATTAATATCTAGTTTGATTTCTATTTTTAATTAGTGTATTTAGAACACCCACATTTAATTACTGATATATTTGGATTTGGGCCTATCATTTTATTATTATTTGTATTCTGGTATTCCCTCTGATTTTTATTTGTGTTTTCCTTTCACCTTCTTTCTTCAGGGTTATTTGAAGAAATTTATCCATTTTGTCTTTGGCTATTTGTTTTTGTTGTTGTTTTTTTTTTTTTATTTTTTTTTATTTTTTTTTATTAGGGATGCCCAAACAGTGTTTCCTGTACAAATTGGGATATCTTTTCTAAAATGTTTGGGACCACAAGTTTTTCAGATTTTGTTTTGGATTGTTGAATATTTGCATATACATAATGAGTTATGTTGGAGTGAAACTTAAGTCTAAACATGAAATCCATTTATGTTTCAAATATACCTTATATAGCCTGCATGTAATTTTATGCAGTGATTTTACTGTGCCTGCATTTTGACTGCAACTTGTCACATGAGGTCAGGTGTCAAATTTTCCACTTGTGGTGTCAAGTTAGCGATCAAAACGTTTTGGATTTTTGAACACTTCAGATTTTGGATTTTTTGGATTAGGGATTCTCAAACAGTCCTCCCTCCATCCCTTCCTTCATTCCTTCTTTGGTACTGGGGATGGAACCCAGGAGCCACATGCCCAGCCCTTTTAATTTTTTATTTTGAAACAGTCTCACTGAGTTGCTGAGGACCTAAGTTTCTGAGGCTGGCCTTAAACCTTTGATCTTCCTGTTTTAACTTCCCAAGTACTAGAATTACAGATATGCACCATCATGCCCAGTTTTATGTATCCTTTTACTAGTTGCTCTAGGGATTACATACACACACACACACACACACACACACACACACACACACATAATGTGTTATATTCTACCTGGAATTAATATTTTACAGCTTGGCATAGTGGCACACACCTGTAATCTCAGTACTTGGGAGGCTGAGATGGGGGGATTGCAAGTTTGAGGCCAATATGTGGTAACTTAGTGAGACCCTGTTTCAAAATAAAAATAAAATAGGGCTGGGGGTGTAGCTTGAGGTAGAACTCTCCTGGATTCAATCCCCAGTAAACACCACACACACACACACACCACAGACGGACACACATGAAGAGATTGCCTATCGTCTTAGAACCAGAGCTTCTCTGACTGGAGAACAAAGATTCCATTTTGCAAAGTTGTAGGTACCTGTGTACTCTGCAGCTGCTGCTGTTGCCATCATTACCACCCTACCGCCACCAATAGGGGGTTTCCTGAGGGCTGGGACATGACAGACTGGAGACTGGAAAAGGATAAAGGAAAAATGGGGGACTTCTCCCCCTCTGAGTACCAGGAGTCTCCTGTCCCACTCGTTGAGCCAAAACGACGGGACTTCAGGAGTTGTCTTTGTTTGTTCCTTGGAACCCACATCTGGGTTTTGGCCTGCCTTGCATCAGGCTGGAGAAAAACAGGAGCTCACCTGTCCCTACCCCTAATGGTCTGGTGGTCCTTCAAATTCTGATCTTCTTTCCTAGTCTGAAATTATTTACTTTTCAGCGTCTTCAAATAGCTCTTCCATGTATTCTTTCTAGGTTTTATATCTTTGCTTAGTTGAGACAGAGTGGACTAGGTTTGTTCAATTTTACCTGGAGTTGAAACTTCCACATGAACTCTTTAGTTTGATCTAAAAGGTCCCAGTGTAGGTAACTTACTATCACAGTCATTGTTGCAAATATATGAACTACTTATGACCTACTGGTTCTATTCAAATGATAATGGAAGTCTAGGGTGTTACAGAAGACACCAGAAAGGAGATAGCCCTTCTCTCTCCACTGCATTTGCACTCCTAGAATACCTGCTAATATACTTTCTATGAGCAGTGTTGTGAATCTTATGGAACTTGACAGATCCTGGGTAAAATTGAGAAGTTGGATAAATGCATTCTAGGGAACCTAGCTCTTCCTCCTCCTCCTCCTCCTCCTCCTCCTCCTCCTCCTCCTCCTCCTCCTCCTCTTCCTCTTCCTCTTCCTTCTTTGTGGTACTGGGGATTGAACTCAGGGGCATTCTACCTCTGAGCTACACCTCCAGTCCCATTTTATTTTTATTTTGAAACAGGTTCTCACTAGGTTGGTGAGGGTCTCACTACTTGCTGAGGCTGTCTTTGAACCTGCAATCCTCCTTGTCTCAGCCTCCCAAATACTAGGATTACAAGTGTGGGTTATCATACCTGGCAGCAACCTTTCCTTTTCACAGCTTTTGCCATGACCCTCTTCATGCGGAAGGATTCTTGCATTCCTTTATTCCTGGGATGGGTAAATCAGGTCTACTCACATGTTTAACTATGATTAGAGTGATGTATTAAGAGGATTGTTATGCCGGGCGTGGTGTCGCATGCTTGTAATCCCAGCATTTGGGAGGCTGAGACTGGAGGATCCGGGTTCTCGGCCAGCCTCAGCTACCTAGTGAGGCACTATGCAACTTACTGAGACTCGGTTTCAAAATAAAGAATAAAAAAAATAGGGTTGGGGGTATAGCTCGGAGGTAGAATGCCCCTGAGTTCAATCTCCAGTACCGCCAAAAAAAAAAAAAAAAAAAAAAAAAAAAAAAAAGAGGATTGTTATGTCTGAGTTCAGAGGGAAATTGTGCTGGGTTCTGTTAGTGAGGTCTGCTATGGTCTGGGTATAGGTCACTGGAGTAGGCATGCTATTATGTTACGGCCAACCTTCTTTCTCTTCTATCAAAATCTTACTACAGAAAGATCTGCTACTTTCAGGTGCAGTTTTTTAATAAATTTAAGGTAATTTGTTTCCCTTACCTCATGTCCTTTCTACTCCCATCCTACTCTTTCATAGTTAACTAAAGCCTTGATCATTATCTGTTAAAGGAATTTCTAGGACCAGTGAGCAGATATAGGAAACTTTTGGACAGAGGAAAGAGGTGGGCATTAGTGGTCAGACTTCTCTAGAATCCTGTCATCCATCCTCATACATCCAATAAGGCCAATTGTGTCCATCTGTAATAACATGGGGGCTTTTCTTGATTGGAAGAGGGGATGGACAGGCTTGAAGCCAGCTAAATGACATAATGCCAGTCATTAGGTAGAATTTCCTACCATGGTCAGATCTCTGTTCTTTACACTTCCAAAAGTCACTCTGTTGACAAAGATCTATTACTTGCAAGCAGAACCCAAGGAACCCTTGACCTTCATGCAAGCATCTAACCAGGATGAGCCTAACTGACTTGGACATCTCTGAGTCAGCTTAGAAGAGAGCTTTGGGCTGTGGGCTGTGGAATAACACTTACCAGGCTTTGAATCCCCAACTTACAACTTACCAGCTGTGAGGGTAAGCTGCTATGTCTCTGAGGAATTTTCTTACCTGTAAACTAGGATAATGCTTACCCACTCCCTTCTGGGTAACTGTGGAGACTATATGACATGATCCAAAGAAGAAAATGCTTGTTTGTGCCATAGGTACTCAGCAAATGTTAGTTCTTTAGATTGTATTGTGGGTGTCAAGGTGAAAAATCACTGCTCACCTTGGTTTTTTGGTTGAGTGTGTGTGTGTGGGGGGGCAAATAAAAATCATGAAAGTCTCATGTGATTGAAAGGCTTGATCTTTCTTGGATGGTAAAGGAACCATCATGTTTTTTTTGGGCTGAAAACAAATCAGTCCCTCAAGTCAAATATTACTAGAGATAATAATGATTTTTTTTTTAGCAGCCATCATGAAATGCAGAGCAACTTTTCATTGTGAATCTCTTTCTTTAAAAACAAAATGCTCAAGCCAGGTATGGTGGTGCACGCTTGTAATTCCAGCATTTGGGAGGCTGAGACCAGAGGATCCTGGTTCCCCGCCAGCCTCAGCTACCTAGTGAGGCCCTCCGCAACTTAGTGAGACCCTGTTTCAAAATAAAGAATAAAAAATAGGCCTGGGGGTGTAGCTCAGAGGTAGAATGCCCCTGAGTTCAATCCCCAGTACCGCAAAAAAAAAAAAAAAAAAAAAAGCTCACATAAGCAAATGCTAATATTTCAAGAAAATTCTTGGAGGGATTTTAATTGACACATGTAAATGCGGTAGTCTAATTTACATTTAAATAGGCATTCTAAATATTTTCCTTTTAAGTGGGCTTTATTTCTCTCTGGAAAAACTAAAAATTGATTTCTTCTTTTTAGCAAAATGGGTGCCTACTAGGGTTCAGAGTTAAGAGATGTAGTGCAGCTGTTCTTTTATTTCTCCCACTCAGTGTGGAAATAGCCTTACCAGAGCAAGGCAGAAGAGAACAATGGAAATGATATATTTTAAAATGTGCTTCTTCAAAGGACTGATCAGTGATTTAACAAAGATTGACATCCGCATGGCATTTTCTCCCTAATGCACAAGGCCCTACGGGCAAATCTCCCTCTATTTACAAGCACAGTCCCTCCTCCACTCTTGTTTTCTCCTAGAGACCCGGTGACCCTCTTAAAATGCACTGCAGGGATGGATTTTCTTTGCCTTTTTTCCTTCTAGCTTGGGATAACAGAGTCCTCTGAAAAAAAAAAAAAAAAAAAAAAAAAAAAAACAGAAGGAGTTTTGGGAAATGGAATTCTTACCTGGAATTTATTAACAGAAAGTTGTGGATAGGTGTTTGGTCCATGTTTTCAGAATCTCTCTCTCTCTTTTTTTTTTTTTTTTTTTTTTTTTGTGGTACTGGGGATTGAACCCAGGGGCATTCTACCATTCTACCTCTGAGTTACACCCCCAGCCCTATTTTTTATTTTTTATTTTGAAACTGGGTCTCACTAAGTTGCTGAGGGCCTCACTAAATGGCCGTGAACCCGGATCCTCTGGTCTCAGCCTCCCAAGTACTGGGATTACAAGCGTGCACCACCATGCCTTGCTGTTTTCAGGATCTTGAGAAGTGGGGAATCACAGTAAGGTGCTTAGAATTTATTGAGGTTTTTTTAATTCAAGTTAGCTTGAGGTCTGCTAAGGATCTGTGGCAAGAAATACTAGGAGCTCTAGCCGGGCTCAGTGGTGCACCCCTGTAATCCCAGTACTTGGGTTTCAGGTTCAAGGCCAATTACAGCAATTTTTTGAGACTGTCAGAATTTAGCAAGACCCTGTTTCAAAATAAAAAGTAAAAAGGCCAGGAGTGGGTAGCTTGGAGGTAGAATTCCTCTGGATTCAATCTCTAGTGCCAAAAAGAAACAAACACCAAAAAAACCCCAACCAACCAACCAACCAAACAAACAAAACTCCACAAACAAACCCCCAAACCCGTAGGATAGTATTTTTTGTACTTTTACTTTCCTTCTATGAATTTCAACAGGGCTAAGTTCTGTTGACACAGGCCCTGTACTACTTTTATTTTTTTATTTTTTTGAGGTACTGGGGATTGAACTCAGGGGCATTCTACCTCCGAGCTACACCCCCAGTCCTATTTTTTATTCTTTATTTTGAAACCGAGTCTCACTAAGTTGCGGATTGCCTCACTAGGTAGCTGAGGCTGGCCGAGAACCCAGAACCTCCTCCTGAATGCTGGGATTACAAGCGTGCGCCACCACGCCCGGCTTTTATTCTTTATTTTGAAACAGGGTCTCACTAAATTGCGGAGTGCCTCACTAGGTAGCTGAGGCTGGCCGGGAACTGATATCCTCCGGTTTTAGCCTCCCAAGTGCTGGGATTACAAGCATGTACCACCACGCCCGGCTCCTGTACTGCTTTTAAACATCTGGTATAACTCTTATTTTTATTTTTATGTTTTTGTGGTATTGGGGACTGAACCCAGGGGTACTCTACCTTTGAACTACAGCCCCAGCCCTATTTTTATTTTTTATCTTGAAACGGGGTCTCACTAAATTGCAGAGGGTCTTACTAGGTTGCCGAGACTGAGATTACAGGTGTGCACCACCACACCTGGCTCTGGTGTAACTCTTAATGCTCATACACCCCCTTCTCAGGAATTCTGAGTTCTAGGTTATTGTTCAGTGATGCTCAAGTTCTTTCTCAGAATTTCTGGCATTGTCATCCTATCAGATCACTTTGAGGATATTTCTCTTCTTAAAAATAGCCACAGTTGCTTGTAATCCCAGCATTCGGGAGGCTGAGACCGGAGGATCCGGGTTCGCGGCCAGCCTCAGCTACCTAGTGAGGCACTCTGCAACTTAGTGAGACTCGGTTTCAAAATAAAGATTAAAAAATAGGGCTGGGGGTATAGCTCGGAGGTAGAATGCCTCTGAGTTCAATCCCTAGTACCGCAAAAAAAAAAAAAAAAAAAAAAAAAAAAAAAAAAGCA
>PVLC010025376.1:0-23688 GCA_004027655.1 Graphiurus murinus | reverse complement strand
CACTTGATTTAGGGTGGCGGGGGTGACTATGCAGGAAATACTGTGGTGCGGTTTCTCTGAAGGTCAGGTTTTCCAGAAAGTCAGGCTTCCCTTTATTCCCAGGAGACCCCAAGTCCTCCCTAAGATGACTTCGTACAGAAGGGAGACCCTCATTCCGCACAAGCATCTGTTTAATTGTTTCAGAGGAGATGAGCTAAACCAGAGGGCTCCATCAGCCCTGGACACTGCCCCATTTAGAACTGATCAGCTTTGACCCCTCTGCCTCTTCCCCTTCCCTCTCCCCATATCCCGGCTCCACTTCCAGCTTCCCAAGTAACCCTCCACGCTTGGGCATCTGCTGCTTCTGCCCAGTGCCCTTTTCCTCCTTTCTGCACCCTGCCAGCTCCTCTCCTCCAAGGGCCGGCTCAGTCCTCCCGCCCTCCCACTTGCCCCCAGGCGGTGCTCTCTCTGCTTCCTCCGTCCTCCCCAAGGCCCCTGAGCTTCCTCCTATAAAGGGCTTCTGACTACCATGGGGCAACTGCCACGGGTCTGTTGCCTGTAGTATCTCCCCACCAATTTGTTGTAGGGTTTGGATCTTATATGCATGCCTCTCTGCCCCTGTGCAGCTCAGGACTAGTGTGCAGGAGGTACCCAGGAGAGGTCTGTGGGGTGGCAACTCCTCCTATGGCGCCCACTGATCACTGTGGACCCTGAGACACATTTGACCTGGATCTCCAGGCGATTCAGCGGCATCCCAGGCCAGTCTTTAGACGGCTGTCTCCAGGGACGAGGGCATCCATCAAGCTATGCTGGTCTTTCCCCTGCTTGGATGAGGTGGGTGGCACAGCAGCTTTCCTTCCAGAATAACACCGATGTGCAAGGGTCATTTGATCATATTCTCAACAACGGACAGATGTTGCCTTGGGACAAGAAAGGAGATGGGAAGGGAGGAGGTGCAAAGGGGCCCAGAGACCCTCACTCAGGGACCACTGAGGCCCAGGCTGGCAGAAATCTAAGCAAGAGCTGGAGCCAGCCCCAGAGACACACCACGGCAGTGCAGGGCAGAGGGGAAAGGCTGGTTGCCTAACCACCGGGGTGGCAGCTTCCCGCTGAGTCTTGCACTGCAAGAGCAAGGAGAGATTGAGCACAACCTCCATCACATCTGGGGCTCCTGAGAGCAGGGGGACCATGGACGAGCCATCTTGATGCCACAGGATCAGGCCATAGCCCAGGGAGCACAGTGCACCTTGGGGCGACTCTTAGGGGTATGGAAGGGGGTCCAGGAGAAGTCATATGGAGGGGATAGCATGGGAACTGGGGGAGTATTTCTGGCAGAGGGAACAGCATATTCAGAGGGGCAGAGGCATGAGAAATCTGGCAAGTTTGGAGAGGAGAGTATGGCTTGGTAACAATGCAAGATGGGGGAGGGGAGAAGGTACCACGGAGCTTAGCCCGAGGAATAAAGAAAAATAAAAGGCAGAAAAGCTATTCCTAATAGTTTGGATCACTTTTTCTGGCCTTTTATCTAAGGTCTGCTAGTGAGCCAAGAAGGAAGTTGGTACTTCCCCACTCCAAGGCTTCCCTCTGGAGAGGAAGAATTAATTCAAAGCAAGATGAAGAAATGCCGGGGTGGGGGGGGGTTGCATGTGGAGGGAAGAGGCCAGGACAGCCTGAAACTTGAGCAAGGGGAGATGGCCTGGGGGAGTGGGGAGCAGGCCAAGGAAGGGACAGGTCAGTAGCTGAATGCAGTAAAAAGCTTCTGTGTGCTGCCTCTCACTGGAGCTTGGGGCACAGAGATCAGTGAGACAGACGGCCTCTGGCCCCCCAAGCTCACAGGCTGGCTGGAGAGGCACACAGGAGGTGAGGTGAGCTCTGTAGCAGCACAAGGTCAAGGCTCACAGGCGCACCAGGGGTGCCCACCCCAGCCCAGGGGCGTGGGGGAGGCTTCCTGAAGTAGGTGATGTTGAAATTGGGCCTTGATGAGTGAATAGGAGTTTACTGCCTAGAAACTGAGGCACTCCCATGATTCCTTGTTCCCTTATCCCTCCTTTTAGTGAGACCAAACACACTGTAACTGGTTGGCCAACATCTGTCCTTTCTGCTGTGCTCCAGAAAGGTATTGTCGGGTTTATTACATTATCTCCTGTGCAGTGGTCCCACTTACCCACAGTTTCACTTTCTGTAGTTTCACTTACCGATAGCCAACTGTGGTCTGACAGTATTAAATGGAAAATTCTAGAAAACAAACAAACAAACAACAATTCATACATTCAAAATAATTTCTATTACAGTATAATTTTTCTACTTTATTATTAGTTATTGTTAATCTCTTACTGCATGTAATTTATAAATTAAGCTTTATCATAAGTGTGTATGTCTAGAAAAATGACAACAAAAACCCATAGATAGGGTTTGGTACTGTCCATGGTTTCAGGCATACACCGGGGTCTTGGAACATATCTCTGGCAGATAAAGGGGGACCACTGTACCTTAAGGAGTGCCCTGCATAGAGTAGGTGCTCAGAACTACACACAAAAGACCCCTGTGTGGAGCCTCAATGGAGGGTATAAACGTGGGCAGAAGCAGAACAGTGTGGCTGGGTGTAGGGTGGTAGGGCTGGCAGGGTCTAAGGCAGGAATGGGCTGGATTGTCCATAGAAGTAGTCAGGATTTTCTCCTCTAAAAGATGAAGAATGTGATCAACTTTGTATTTGTTCATTTATTTGACAAATATTTATCAAGCACCTACCCTGGGGTAGGTGTTACAATACTGGGGTCCTGTGTGAGGCTCCAGGGATACCCCGAGGACAAGACCAACTCCTCCATGTGGAGTCCACATTCTCACAGGAAAACAGAGAGTAAAATTGTCAGCAATTGGGAAGCAATGTCTTTTCAGCCGGTGATGAAGATGGGAAAGGGGCTGGAGAGTGCGGACGAGGAGGCGGCGTGGTGAGGCTGCGGGAGGGTCACAGGCAGAAAGCCTGGCTCACAGCAGCCTGACATGGATGTGTTTATTTATATTTGCAGCAGGAAATCTGAGGGAAGGGTGAGCAGCCCAGGCTGGATGTGGACTCCATGTGATGTCAGAGAACCAGGCCCCTCCATCTCTCGCTCCACCTCCTCAGGATTATCTATGATACTCTGACTTCTTTTAGTGAAGAGAGTGAATCTATGCATTTCATGTTTATTTAAAAGGGCATGACTATAGTTAATAGTAACACGTTGTATATTTCAAAATAGCTAGAAGAGAGGATTTTCCACATTCATCACAAAGAAATGATAAATGTTCAAGATAATGCATATACTAATTATTCAAATTTAACCATTATGCATTGTATGCATGTATTGGAACACCACACTGTACCTCATAGATATGTGCAAGCCAGGCGTGGTAGTGCATGCTTGTAATCCTAGTACTTGGGAGTCTGAGACAGGAGGATCACAGGTTTGTGGCCATCCTCAGCTACTTAGTGAGGCCATCTGCAACTTAGTGAGACCCTGCTTCAAAATAAAGAATAATAATAATAAAATAGGGCTGAGAGGTATAGCTCAGAGGTAAAATGCCCCCTGGTTTCAATCCCCAGTTCCACACACACACACAAAATAGACATGTGCAATAATTATGCATCAGTTAAAAAATATTGAAGGTGATGCCTTGCCGATATATAAAATTCTCCATCCAGAAAAATTTAGCAACGTCTAATGGTCATAAAAAATGATGTTTTTTGAGTATGAATGGTCTGGGGCAGAAACTAGAGTAAAAGGGATGCCATACTTTGAATGTGTCCGCCAAAACTTCACGCGGTAGAAGTTTAATTCCCAGTTTGGCCATGTTGGGAGGTGGGGCGCAACGGCCAGAGCTAGGTCAGGAGGGCTCCCCCCCTGTGGATGGATTCATGCTGCTCCGTGGGGCCCGTTGTCCTCAGGGGAGTGGGTGGGGACGAAGCGCCTCTTCCCTTGTGTTTTTCTTCCCCCCTTGGCATGTGCTCAGTTCCCTCCTTGCCCTCTGCCATCCTGTGAAGCAGCCTGAGGCCCTCACCAGAAGCCCAGAAGGTTCCAGCGCCCGCTTTTAGACTTCCCAACCTCCAGAGCCGCAAATAAACATCTGTTCTTTATAGGTCACCCTGATGTGGTCTTCTGTTATGAAAGTAGAAAGTAGAGTAAAACAGGAACCAAAGCCATATCAGGGGTGTACGTGTGCACGCACGTGTGTGCGAATGTGCACAAAACGATCAGCTTAATGTGCCAGAAGCAAGTGTTGAAAGCCAAAAATGGCCATGAAATTATCGCTGCCATCCCCCCACTCTCTACGTCTCCCACAAGGAAGCTTAGAATCATCCGGGGAGTGTGCAGCTTCCTAGATGTCACCCACGGAACGCTGTGGGCCAGCTGACTGCAGGCGACACTTGGTTCAAAGAAGCGACACTCTGGGGCCGTGGGGAGGACAGGTTTATGGAAAGTGCAAATGAGGACGTAAAGGAGGGGTTAGCAAAGTCATCCTGGAAGAGACAGGCAGGCTGGCCCAGGGAAGCGACGGGGACGGAGAAGAACGACGGCTTTGAGAATTATGAGGTTAACTGTGGAGCCAGAAGGAGGGCCAGCGGAGGTGATGGGACCCAAATGAAGCTGCAGGAACTGGGGAGTCACCCGATCTTCAGCGAGGTCGGGCCTGCAGTCAGGGAGCTGCTTCCCAGGGCAGCCCCAGGGTGGCTCCTGAGGCTCTGGGTGCGGAGAGGTCCCGCAAGCCCACCTGCACTTCTTTTGTGGCTGATGCTGCCTAGCATGGGATCCAAACGGGGAGTCATTAGTGCCTGGGGAGCTACTGTGGTTTGATGCAGTCTGGCCCTCAAAGGGTTATGTCTCAGAGGCCTGGTTCGTGCGTTGGGGTGCTGGGAGCTGGACGAGGACAGCCTTGTGGGAGGCTCTTCGGGACTCTGCTCGCAGAAGGGATTAAGGTAGTTCTTCTGGGAGAGAGTTGTTACAGAAGAGCCCCTCCCTCTCTCTGGCTTCCTGTGATCCCTCCTCCTTCTGTGTGTTTCTGCCACTGTGATGCCATCCACCATAAGGTGATGTGGTGAGTAGGCCTTTTTGGACTTTCAGCCTCCCAAATGGAACTAAATCAACCTCTTTTCTTTATAAGTTACCCAGTCTCCAGTATTTCATCATAGCAACAACAAAGACAAATACAAGAATCAATGACAAATCTATTAAAGATCAGCATTGGATCTTTGGGGGAGATTTGGGGAAGGCAGCCAAAGCAACCAGGCCTTGAGCCTTGGTTCCTGGACACTTGGGTGGGTCACTGGTTCGTGAGCTCTGTTAGGAGGTGGTATGAATTGCTCTACAAAACATAGGGCTAGGAAGGAAAGGAGGTAGGCTAGCTCCAGAAAAGCTCCTTTCCAATAGGTTATTTTTCTTTAAGGTAGCTAGTTAAACTGGTTTCTGATCATTCAGCATTTCATGCTTCCGGGGTGCCAGGCACTGTTGTAAGTATTGGGGAACAAAACAGACAAAAGTCCCTCCCCTTCTAGTAGGAGGAGACACTCTAAATCCAAAACAAACAAGTGATCTAAATATAGTCTGTTAGCCATTTCCTTTTGTTTTTTTCTATGTCAAACAGGGCTCTAGGAGCATCAAGGAGCTAAACACCCTGTGTGTGCATGCATCCTTCCTTACATAATTCACTTCTAAGTCATGGGATTACTTTTTCTTTAACCATGAAGTCACATGGAGATTTAGTCAGACATGTGCCAGGCATTTGGCAGTAGGTAGAGTTTGGGGCATATGTTGCCCTGGTTTTTCTTATCCACGTATTTAGAGGAATTAAAGATGGGAACATCAAAGGCTCTAAGGTGAAATGCTCCAAAACAGTCAATTGACAAAGACTCTGGCATCCCACACCACGGGCTGAGCTGGTCCTGGCTTCCATCGTCTGACTGCAAGACTCTTCTGTGCTCTGGTTGGCGTGGGCAGATATGTGAATCTCATGGCAAAGATAGTATTAAATGTGCAGCTCATGGTGGGGGACAAAGCACTTTACCCTTTGTTTCCTCAGTCCCTACTCCATCAGGGTTGCCAGATTTAGCAAATCAAGTTCAGGACACCAAATTAAATCTGGACACAATATTTGGGACATACATCCTCTAAAAAATGGTCAAATATCTAAAATTTAAATTTAATAGGGCACTCTGTGTTTTCTCTGGTCGCATTAACTCTGCAACCCTCAGAGGCAGGTGATTGGATTGTTGAGGCTCGTGAACTGCAGGAGGTCTCTAGACCAAGAAGGACCAAAGGGCTGGGCCTTTTCTTTTTTCCCTGGTCCACAGGAGAGTGTTTACACCTTGACCTCATCTTCAAAATGTCAAGGATGTGAAGATCTTGGGGGCAGAAGGCAGGAGTGGGGGAGGAATGGACCACAAAGAGTAGACCAGGAGGTCTTCCGAGGTGAGGTAGGCAAGGGGTCCTGAGGCTTTCTCGTGACTTGTGTTCAGCAAGCTGACTGTAATGGGGCCTCAGCACCCCAGCCAACAGGGCTGGGACTGCAGGAAGCCATCTGGAGCTTTGCGCTGAGTCACAGGCCCCGAGAAAAAACAAGAACAGCATGTGTCGCTGAGCAGGGGGTGGGGAGAAATTTCCCTGGAGATCCTGGAGGGCACCGGAAATAGAAACTGTCCCTCTGACGCATCTGCTAGAAGGTCCAAGTGTCTAACAGATCGCGAGAAGATTTCAATTCAACTCCTATTAAGCAATGACTGAATGCACTGGAGAATGTCCATGAATCCGTTGGCAAAGGAACAGCCTGCTTAAAAAAAAAAATTTTTTAAAGCAGCTCTCTGTTCAAATCCCAGCTCATCCTTTTTCTTCTATTCCTCCTCTGCCCTTGGGTAGTTTCCTTAAACTTTCTGACTTTGTTTTCTTTTCAGTGATAAGAATCCCTGTCTCACTGAGATAGTGTGAGGGTTTAAATGAAGGCCCATTTTTCAAAAGCCTCTTGCGTAGATTTGGCGCACAGGAGGAATTCAACAAACAGTAGTTCTCATTAGCCTGGGGACAGAAAAGTCCCTTTCTGTTAGGTTGGCACAGGGATCAAGTCAGATGGCAGGTCTTCACTCTCAAGGGAACTCTGGACGAAGTTCTTGGTACAGATTCATCTAAGGAGAGATTTCTTTCCCTATCCTGCCCTAGATCCTGGGGGACTGGCTCTGGTCCCCAGGGGTTCTGGTTAGTAAGGCTGAATGTGCACATGGTGAATGCTTACATAATACCCACTCCTTCAATTCCACAAATATTTCCTCTAGCATTGTACACATTACTGGCTCACCCTTCGTTATAGGTACAGAAAAACAAAATTAAGATAAATACTCCAACTGTTGTTGTTTTTAACGAGTGTTGTGTTCCAGGCACTATGTTAAGTATTTTACATGCCTCCAATTCTCAGAGCACTTCTTTCAGGCCACTGCTAGTGAAGCCCCTCTGTGCATTTGTGTTGTCCCTAATGCACAGAGCTAGGAGGTGGCAGATGGAAGCTCCATCCCAGCCCTGCTTCTCCTGGAAGGTCTTGACTATGGCACTCTGGAGGAGCTTCCAGAGGGAGAAAAATGCCCAGTTGTTGATTTATACTTATTCACACACAATAAACGGCACAGGGTAGTGAGATGATTAAATGTGGAAGAGAAGTTGGCAATCAGTTATGGTAATTCTAGGTCAGGAAGGGATCCCATGGGATGGGCCCCCAAAGGAGTCCCCTAGAAGTGGAATGAGGTAGAACAGGGTACAGAGTGAAGGCAGGCTGAGCAGAGGCACAGAGGACCTGACCAGGAAAGGGCAGGGTTCAAGGACACCAGCTAGCCGAGCCCGAGCAGTGTTTTAGGAGCAAAAGAGGAGATGGAGTTGGTGAGCCTGGTGTAGGCAGGCTGCTCTTGGTTTCAGAATGATGATCACCTCGTCCTGGCACCTTGCTATATCACTGTGTAAAGGGTTCCTACAGATCATACTTTGCATCTGCTCAGCAGTGCTAAAAGTTGACCTGGTTATTGTGAAGGGAGGTTTCTGCAGAGTAGGCAGGTGGGGGGATCAGCCTTGCCCAGTGGCTCAGCCTTCCTTAGCTGTCCTGGGTGAAAGGAGATGGTGATAGGCATGGCCTTCAGAAGTTACACTAAGAAAGCCACAAGCCAAGGATCAGCAAACCCAGAACTGGCACAACCTCTTGCTGGTCAGTTTGGCCAGATGGATCAAGTAGATTAAAACTATGCAACTTTTGGATCCAGAATTTCACCACTAGGAATTAACCCTCAGGAAATGGTCACAGAGAGGCGAGAAACTGTGTGTGTGGACAAGGATGGTCACTGTAGCATGTAGCATTTGTTGACAAACACAGAAATCAGAAATGCCCCAGCCAGCCGATAATGGTCTTGGTTAAAGATGACACAGTCATCCACCCACTGCCACCAAGCAGATAATGTGGCCACATCATACCAAGAAAAAAAAAAGTTACAAAACATTAGACTTAGACTAGGATCCTAGTTAATTCATTCACTTACTAAATATTTATTGAGTATGTTAGTGTGTCAGGCACTCTTCTGGATACTGGGGACGTGGGGGAGGAGAGGAAGTTGAGCCTGTTGTTTGGGGGAAGTCAGGCAATGGGCATGTATACTCGGGAGCAAATTTCTGGGGCTAGCACGACACCATGAAGAAAATCACAGGAGATGGGCTGTTTTAGAGTGAGTGCCAAGGGAGACACCGTCCAAGGTGGGGACATTTTGATTGTGACCTGCACATTGAAAAGAACCCAGCTGTGAAGATCTAGGGAAGAGCATTTTGGGCAAAGAAGCAAGAGCCTCCAGGAGCTCTACAACTGGAGTGCTGGGGATAGGAAAAGGGGAAAGAAAGAAACTGAGTGTGTAAGGAGGGAGAGGGAGGCACAGACCAGGTCACAAAGGGCTGACAGTGGAGGTTAGTTTATAACTACTGTATTTCAGGGAAGACAACAATTATATTTCCATTTATCTTTATGCATCCAGAAGGAGCTGTCCCAATAGGTCAGTAGAGATTATCAATGAGTTGGGGCAATGGGCTACTTTTATCCATTTCCATGAGCTCTTCGGCAACTCCCCAATTTCTGTCATTAGAAATGAATAGTCAGTCATTCAAAAAAACACACTGGCCGCCATTTTCAAACATGTGTCACTTCTGTACTGGGAACCTTTGGCCTCCTCTCCTCTAGTTATTTTGCATCTGTAAGTACCGGTAGGCTGGAGTCACAATGCCGGCGCCTACTCCTCCTGGTCTTTGTTTTAACTGCGCTTTGTTGCCTGTGAGCCGACCTCCTCTCCTCCTCCTCCTCCTCCTTCCCCACTTCCAGTGGTCACTAGTCCACTCTCTGCATCTATGAGATTAACATTATTAATTTCACCACACACTGTATACACGTATCGAATTATCACGCTGTACCTCCGGGATATGTACTGATCGTATATGTCAAAGTTAAAATTGTTAAAGTTAAATTTTAAATATCAACTTTGAAACAAAACTCACTAGAGAGCAGCGTCAACAAATGGCCTCCCTATACCATCGTGGGAAAGGCCTCCCTATGCCACCTTGTTGATTTTCACTCTAACAAGGTGCCAGGTTTATTTGGCTCTGTTTTGTAGGCCAGGAAGTTGGGGTTGGTAGATACACAGAGAGTAGAGACCAGAGGATCCGGGTTCGAGGCCAGCCTCAGCTGTCTAATCGGGTTCCACGACTCCAGCCCAAGTTTCCTGATTTCATTACACAGGCAGGCTCATGGCAGGGTCTGTGTCACATTTGCCAAATACCCAGGGACCTGATAAAAAGTCTCTGGGATGGCTGTCCTGCCTGAGGGAGGCTGAGGATGGACCTACAGCTCCCCACTGTAGATGGCTGATATAAGAAGGGTCTTCCCCACATGGCAGATGTTCAATAAATATCTGTAGAATTAATGCAGTAACTCACTTCAGGGAAAATGCCACTCTTGGGAGGGGGTTTGGCTGACTTGACAGTTTGATGGCTGTGAGTCCTCCTGCAACACAGAGATAAGCGCTGTGTACTCTCCTTCAGTGCAATGGCGGGGCACAGGCTCCTGAATCTGCCTCTATCACTCCCTACCAACTGTGAACTGCTTAGCCTCTTTCTACCTCAGTTTTCTAATCTGTGAGGTGTGAGTGGTCATATTTGCCACCTGGGTTTGTTTCTTCCATTAAATGAAGGAAGAAGTGCTTTGAAGAGGTCTTGGTGTGCAGTATGTGCTCCTCAAATGCTACATATTGCTGGGTGTGTGGCTTGTAATCCCAGTACTTGGAAGGTTGACAGGAGGATCACAGGTTTGAGGCCATCAACAAGTTGGTAAGACCCTGTTTCAAAATTAAAAAATAAGATAGGGCTGGGGATGTAGCTCAGTGGTAGAGTGCCACAAAAAGAAAGTTACATATTGTTTCCTTTGGTATTACAGGGTGAGCATCCCTAATCCCCAAATCCAAAATCCAAAATGCTCCAGAATTCAAAGCCTTTTGTGCATGCTGCCCATGATGCACAAGTAGAAAGTTTCAAACTTGACCTCAGATGGTTCAGTATACATAAACTTCGCTTCACACACAAAATTATTTTTAAAATATTTTATGACATTCTCTTTATGCTATGTGTTAAGGTGTATATGAAGCACAAATAAATTTCGTATTTAGACTTGGGTATCTCATTGTGTATATGCAAATATTTCAAGATCTTAAAAATCTCCCAAATCTGACACACTCTGGTCTCAAGCATTTCAGATACGGTATGCTCAGCCTGTACAAGGATGCCAAAGGGTTTGGTGAGAGGCATTCAAAAGCACATGAAGAATTCAGCGGAGTCTCGACAAAGAGCTGCTGTTACTACCCCTCTCCCTCTGTTGCCACTACTTCAGTGGTTGCTATAGCTTGGAGCTGGTATTTCCCTTAAAGGCCCCTGTGTTGAAGGCTTCGTGCCCAGCCTATGGTGTTACTGGGAAGGGGTGGAACCTTTAAGAAGTGGAATCCAGTGAGAGGAAGTTAGGTCATTGTGGGTGAGCCCTTGGAGGGAATAGTGGGATCCTGCCCCTTCCTGTCTCTCTTTTGCTTCCTGGCCACCATGAGGTGAGCAGTTTATGCTGCTACATGCTCCCCCCATGAGGTCGTGCCTTACCCCAGACTCCAAGAAATACAGCCTACCCACCACCAGACTGAAAACTTTGAGACTGTGAGCCAAAAGAAATTTTTCCTCCTTATGGATTGACTATCTCAGGTATTTTGTCACAGCAATGAAAAAGTGACAACACAGTGGTTACTCATAGAAAATATACCTAAATGCACTGGGCATTGTTTTGTTCAGAGAGGAGACACCCTTACCCAGCATCAGGGTCCTTTGCCAAGTTCAGCTACAGGCTTGTTCTCTCTTATCTCAAGAGTATTCTGTCTGTTCAGGGTCAAGTGAAGAATTTTCTGGCATTTTCTAGTGTGTCTCTGGCTCAGTTAAGAAGCCACCTTTTCAATTTCAGGCCTGATGTTTGCTTAATGACAAGAGTGGAGCCTGCTCTGGTGAGCAGCCGGGGGTCACTGTCCCTCTGATCTCTAACCCTGTAGTTGTTTGAGGACCACCAACAATTTTGCCATGGCTGCAGACCACATGGTCTAGTCTTTCCCTCGTTATTTTTCTTTAACTTGCCTCACGCTGAAAACTTAAAATACATTTCTTCAAAAGGGAAACTTACTCACTACCATAAATGGAAAGTCAATACCACCTACCGCAAATAGAAGCTATCCATAAAAAGAAATACCATGAAAATAAGGCAATCTTATTAAATTTTACAGGACTCATGTTTTTTTCATCAAAAATTCTGTTTGATGCCCATGTAAAAGGGAGATTTGGAAAGGTGTTGAAATTTTACAGAGATGTTAAAGACCTATTAGTACCAAAGTGAGGTTTTCTTCTTGGTGTAGTGAGAATTGAAAGAGAATTTAAACAGGAAAAAAAAATCTTGCCACAAGATTTGGTGTTTTTTTATTTCCTTGTCTTTTCATTTTCTAGCACCTTCTCCTGCCCAGGAGGGACAAGGGGTCATCTTTTATATGATTCCATTCTTTAGTGAGAAGAGCTAAAGAGAGTAGCCCAGCTCCCTGCTTCTCACATATCAGCTCATTTTAGGAAGATTCTTTCCCTACTTTGAAATGAGAAATGTTCTTCTCTGAGCATTTCCAAGCCCTGAACATCTGTGAGACCTGATCCAAAGGTCTGTTTGGCTGCTGTCCTGGTGCATTTGGACTGCTGTCCTGGAATACCATGAACTGGATAGCTTAGTGCTCACAGAGCTGGAGGCTGGAAGCCCAAGATCAAGGTGTCTGCAGAGTAGGTGGCTGCTGAGGCTTACTGTTTGGGTCACAGATGGCTCCTTCTTTCTGCCTCTCACATGGTGGAAGGGGTGGAAGGAATGTTGTGGGGCCTTTTCTAAGGAAATTAACCTGATTCTTGAGGGCTCTGGCCTCATGATCTAGTCACCTCCCAAAGGTTCTGACTTCTTGGCAGGTGGGTTTCAATCTAAGAATTTGGGGATATAAACATTGTCTATCACAGCTATACATCAGTGGTTTCTCACGTGATGGAGCAGGGTCAAATCCAGCAAGAGGATGGCCCATGGGATGGATGAGGTCCCTGGATCTTAACAAGGAGCAAAGATGTGGGATTCATCACATGCCCACAAATAAAGTCACACTTCCTGGGGGTGGGTTTTCTGCTTGTTGAACAGAGCCAGATGGTGTGCTTAAGAGGAAAAGGAAGTTGCAGGACCCCCGCTCTCTGCCCAGTATAGAATTGAGGAAGAAATCATCACCAACTCGCTAACTTCCAGTTCCGTCCCCTCTTTCAGGAGCTGCTGCAGATTCCTCCTGCAGATGTCCCCTTCCTCAGAGATTCAGGGAGGAGCTGCCAGTGCACCACGCCGAAGCCATTCCTGCTGTCCTACCTCCCTGCTCCTGCATCTCTGGGGACTGCCTCACCTGTGCAACTGGCTTTTCATCTACCTTCCAATGCCAGGGTCCCCCTGCCACCACGATTTCCTTTCTGTAATCCTCTGCTCTGCCCAGTGGGTGACCTGGCCCAAAGTAGAAATGAAGAAATGTTTTTAGAATGCAAGAATATGAAGGGCTGCCTCTATAGTTTTCCTTCATTTGTGTCAACATATATTTCCCAAGTGGCCCGTGACTTTCCTGGTTGTAACACCAGAAGCATATGGCCTCAGGAACTCCCAGGCCAAGGCAACTTGGCATGGCCGGCCATCGGATTAGAGTGGTTCCCATGCATTCTTCTTTAGGGGACTTCCACTAGTGGAAGAGGATGATGGTAAACAACTGATCTCACAAAGAAATGTGTACAGTCATCCCTCTGTATCAGTGGGTTCTTCATCCATGAATTAGACTAATCTTGAATTGAAAATATTAAGAACAAATTACATCCATACTGAAAATTTTCAGGCTCTATTTTTGTCATTATTCTCTGAATAATACAGTAGAATAACAACTATTTACACTGTAGTTCAAAGATAATTTGGAAGTACATGGAAGGATGAGTATACACAGATTTCGGTATCCTTGGGGTCCTGCAAACAGTCCCCAGTGGATAGAGAGGAATGACTAGTTAGAAACCATGGCGAGCTCCAGGAGAAGCCACCTGAGCTGGGCACTGAGGGCAGGACAAGGAGAGGGCATTATGCTGGCCTTGGAGATGATCCTTGGTTGCAACTGGGAGTGAGAGAGGGACACAGGGCTTCTTTAATGCAAAGTGGTGAGTGCAATGAATCAGAAACCTACGCTCTCCAGTCCCTGTTCACATTGCCCTGTTTCTATTTTAATTGGCATTTGAAGCACCAGAACCTCACTTTGGTGAATTAAATGGAGGTGTATTGAAAGGGCAGTAGAAGGAAAGGCTGAAAAATGAGACCTTGGGATAGAAAGAGAGACAGTTGCTTCTTTGGGAGTTGCAGTAGTCAAAACTAATGCCAGGACCAAAGAGCATGCTTTGCTCCATTTCCATTATAAAAATTGACTCCAGCCATCCAGCGCCCTTGGGTTTCTCTGCCCAGTGTTCTGATTCCAGGAAGAGAGACTCTGATGGCCAAGCATGGGTTTCATGCCAGCCCCTTGGGTAGTCAAAGGGGCACTATGATCAGAAGTTTCCCCAAAACTGTGAGCAGCAAGGCCTGTGGTCACCAGTGGGGAACTGGAGGGCCGGATGTTAGGGAGGCGAAGGCCCCGGCTGCCCCCTACCTCCTCTTCACAAAGTGGCCCATGCCGCCTTCACCAGGCTCTCCTGCCTCCTGCTCACTACCCAGAAGGCCTCTCTGCTGGCTTTCTGTCCAGACTATTCTGTTATCACAGATAGCCCTCTACTGACAGCCACCTTGCAGGGCTCAGGCACCTCTCCAGCCACTTGACTGCTGTCACATAGGAGTACGCCCTGTGTTCTTGCACAGTGCCAAGCCCAAAGGAGCAGCTCTGCCTGAGCTGCTGAGCACTGTTCTGAGAGATCTGAAGCGCACGCTGCCACGCTTACCATGTGCCCTTCCCCGGCCGCTGCCTTCCGGCATAACCTGTCTCCTTCCTGCTTCCCAGTACTCCGAGCCACCTCTGGGACTGCCTTGCTGTTTCTTCCAGCCAAACTACCTGCTTGCTGGTGTCCAGACTCAGCAGTTCTAAGCAAGGGGTGATCTGCAGGGGACATTTCGCAATATCTGGAGACATTTCTCAGTTGCCACAATGGAGAAGGGAGTGCCACTGGCCTCTCTGGGATACCGCTGAACATCCTGTGCTGCACAGGAGAGACCCAGCAGAGCCATCAGACTGAACCATCACGGTGCTGAGGTTGAGAACCCTGCAGCCGGGCCAACTCCCCGCTCTCAGCTCAAAGGGCCTCTAGCTCAAAAGGCCATCCCTGCCCATCCTCCTGTGTCTTTCTGACACCCCCTATTGTCTTCTCTTCATTGCACTTTGTTATTATCTAAAATGATGGTGTCTGTTCAGTTGCCCCTTTGGTACCTGTTCTGCAGGTCCCCGTGGCCTTTCTCAGGCTGGCTCCCCTGCATGGACAGTCACACGGGCACACAGGTACACAGTGAGCTGCTCAGTGGAAATGCATTACATGCCTCTTTAATGAAGGAGTGTGGCCTCAACTCAACACGAGCCGAAGCCCAGCTTCTATACGGCTGGCCATGTTGGTGCGTGTGTGCTGATTTCTACACTTGGTTCAAATGTAGCTTCTGTGGTTTGCTGGCTGGTGGCTTTTGACAACATTTTTCAGGCCCTTGGGACTTAGTTTCTGCATCTTTAAAGTAGGGTTATTATTACAGGCCCCCTTCTCCTAGAGATTTGGTGGGGAATCAGTAAATGAGTCCACTAAGTCTCAGTAAACATTAACTATCACTATTATCATCATCACAACAGGGCTGGGCTAGGCTGGACTGGGCAGCGAGAATGACAGAATGGGCTCCGGGGCCCTAGCAGAAGATTAGAGGATTAGTGCAGCTTGCAAGGCCGAAGCTGGCCCCATTCGGTTTTGCCAGCTCTTGCTCCATCCAGGAAATAAACCCAATGAAGCCTTTATCCATCCCTTGTTTTGAGAAGGAGACAAGCAGAGAGCATGGATTTAATGTGGCAGATGGTGCTGTCCTTGAATTATGAAACCAAAGGAGGAAATTAAAGTGCTCCATTGCAGCAGATATGGGCCAGCCAAGTAGAGGGCCGGGGTGGGCAGAGAGGAGAGCAGGGAGGCAGTGTTTTTGCAAATGGGCCATGGCTGTTCTTAAGGATAACTGGAGCCCTAGAATAACATACTTTCATAGCCATGAATAATTTGGGGCGCTTCATCTCATATAGGGAAATGAGGCTCAGAGAGGGCAAGTGTCCCCTAAGTTTGCACAGTCAGTTAGTGGTGGAGCAACCCACAGGTTTTGATTCTTTGAATAGTGCTGGGGTTTTTTTTTCCTGCCCCAGGTCAAGGCCAGTGGCAGACCCCTGCTCCATGACATCCTGACCTTGGGCACCTCTGCTCTGCAGAAGACATGTGCCAGCATCCAGACAGAACTCAGGGTTGGATGGAGCAGCCCGGGGGCTTCTCTGTGGCCGCTCTCTTCCTGGTACCTCCAGGAGGGTATGAGCCACCACATAGAGCCATTTGGTCTGGGTTCAAGTCCAAGCAATCAGGGGAAAGTTTCTTACCTTCCTGGAATCTCCATTTCCTTATCTCTAAACTTGGGGAAATAATAAGTTCTACCCCCCAAGGTTGCCATGCAAACATACTTTTTAGTCCAGGGTTTGGTGCACAATAAAAGCTCAGTGAGATGTTAGCTCTTCTTGTGACCCAGGATGGACTGCAGGGTCACCTTGGGCTGTGAGCCATCAAGAGTCTCTCCTGTATTTGAGTCTCTTGTTCTCTGTACCAGGCATGGCACCTGACACCTGCCAGGGGCTGAGTAAATGGCAGTGGCTGAAGACTGGCACTGTGGGGACACCCATTTCTCAGTCAGCACCATGTGACACCAGGGAACATTGCCAGTAACCCATGTGACCCCGTGTCACTGGCTTAGACTTTAATCTGGAATGGATAAAGCAACCCACCAGTCCTATGACAGGGAAGTGGCCTGCCAGTGGGCCAGTGCTTGTTTTGCAACCTCTGGAAGCCAGGAACCTTCCCTACCCCCAAGGCAGGCCATTTGCATTTAAATTGGCTTTCTCTCATTAGAGGAATCTCCGAATCAGCTGGGTTTTCATTTCCCCTAATGTCTGAGTGGAGGTTCCATTTCTCACCGAGGGTCCCTCATGCCTGCCTCCCTCTCCCAACAGTGACATGAGATCCTGTAGTCTCACCATGGAGATCAGATATCCTGAGAAAGCTGCACACATCTCACCTAAGCTTGGCAAGGTGGGAGGTCAGGGACCAGAGGATAGGAGGATCTAACCCAGGACAGGAAGGAGCCCCTGGTGGTTCCTCTTGAGAATAGGGACTCATCTTCTCATTCATTCTAGAAACATCTGCAAAGCAGGTTGCTGGGTGCTGGGAAGGCAGGAATAAATAAGACTCATCTGCTGCCCTGCAGGAGCTCCCTATCTGGTGAAGGAAAGAGAAAAACAAAACTTCAACAAAATCATAATATATTCAAATAATTGCCTTAATAAAAGTCAGAATGAAATCCAACCATACAGTGCTTGTATAAATCACAGTAACATGTGCACCCATATACAGGCATATGCATGCACGAGTGCACACAAGCTAATGTGTTTACTGTGCTGCCTGTGAGGATAGGTCCTCTCCTAAGGTACACGCAATATACACATATACATATATGCACACATATGCATGATTTATATGTAGTAAATAATATATGTATAGGTTGAGTGTCCCTTATCCAAAAATGCTTAGGATCATAGCACCTTGAATTTTGGACCTTTTTTTTTCAGATTTTGGAATATGTGTGTGTGTGTGTGTGTGTGTGTGTGTGTGTGTGTTTGCATGTATATGTGTGTATATATATGTATATATGTATATATTAAGATAACTTGGAGTTGGGACCCAAATCTAAACATAAAATTCATTTATGATTCATATGTAATATATATGTATAGCTGGAAGGTAACTTTATGCAATATTTTAAATAATTTTATGCATGAGACAAAGTTGGTTGGGTCATTGCTGGTGTTCCCTCGGAGGGATTGAGGTAGCCCTAACTAGTTCTTGCAAGAGCCAATTGTTACAAAAGAGCCCCCCTCCCCCCTCCCCACCCCCTCTCTGGCTTCCTGTCCTGTGACATGATCTGTTACTAACACACACCTCCAGCACTGCGGACCACTGGGCTCTCGTCAGAGCTGAGATGATGCTGGTGTCAATCCCTGGAACCTTCAAAATTGTGAGCCACATGAACATTTCTTCTTTATAGGTACCTACCATCAGGTATTTCATTATGGTAATGGAAAGTGGACTACTACAATATCTTGGCCAGATGCTCAGTCCCTGCTGTGGTTAGAGTGAGACCCTTGCTTGGTGCATCATTGGTTACAATTGCAGCACAACAGTAGCACCAGCCAACCTGTACAGTACACCCTCTCCACGCCAGCACCTGATCTCACTTAATTCCAACCAAAACCCAGCAAGGCGGGCACGCACCGCTTCCTGTCCCCGTTTTACAGACAAGAAGACTGAGGTAGAAGGAAGCTCAATATCTTACCTATAGCTAGTAGTGGCAGAACCAGGGCTTGGAACTTGAGCAGTTCAGTCTTACAACCTGGGCCCGCCCACTCTCTGCAACTGATGCTGGGTGCCTCTGCGTGCTCACAGTCCCAACACTAACACCCAGGCTCAGCTGGTCAAACACTTGGGGAGTCTTTATCTTCCATCGGCATGACACTATTTCTGAAAACAAGCAGAAGCAATGAGCGTGAAGAAAGCACATCTCTCTGAAATCTCTGCTGTTAAGCAAAATGGTTGTCAGAAGTAAGTTCAGTTGATATGAGTAAAAGTATTGCCATCTGAGGGTGGAGGCAGAAGATGGGAGGACACAAATGGTCTCTGTATGTCTGTCTGCTCTGGGAGCATCCACGGCCAGGGTTGCCGGTAGCCCTGGCTCTGCCCCCTGGAGGGGGTCATATTGGAGGCAGCCAGGTGTAGAGGCCAGTTAAGGCCCTGAATGCCACACACAGTGAGAGAATCCAGCTGCACTGGGAACAGAGAGCAGGGACTTCTGCATTGGCCTGGGCAAAAGGACCAGCATCCTCAGGGACACGGGATGCGAGGTCGCCTGGAGGTGAAGGGATAATGTAGAAAGGATGCAGTTGGTGGGGCTGGGGACCGGTGCCAGGATGTCTGCCACCGGCCAGGCGGCCTAGACTGCTCTGGGTAGAGGCCACCTCGCTCCTAGCTCCTCTCTGCAAGAGAACAGCCTCTGCGTTCTAGACGAACCGCAAAGCATTTGCCAAGAAGGTGGTAATGCCAAGAACACTCTGCTGAGGTTGCATCTCGAAACAGTAAAAGCCAGCGATAGTGAATCACCTCCACCATGCCGTCCACCCATCTCCCTCTGCGCCGTCAGGGACTTAGTTTGCTCAACCCATTGAGCATTTGCAAGGAGACAGAAATCGATATCACCATCACCCCTCTTGTATTATTAAAAACATTAACAGCATGCACTTGGGGGTCCTCACTCGAGCCTACTATCCTGGGTAAGAGAGGCACAATCTGAGGCTGAGAGGTCTCCAATCACTTGCTCAGGGCCATACTTTAGGGAAAGAAAGTAGCCAGCACCTATATCTGACATCTGAGCTCAGAGTCCTCCCACTGGACCTCCCTGCCTTGATCATACAATTCAATGACCATGTACTTCTGAGAACACTTTCATCTATTGTTATATTTGCTCCTCCCAGGAACATTCTTATAAGGTACAAAACCTTGGCTCAGAGAGCCAAAGTGCCCTCCCCAAGGTCACACAGCTCTTGAAGGAGCAGATGGAGACTTGAACCAAGTCTCAACTACCACAAAGACAAAGCTCTTTCTCCATTATCTGTCCCAAGCTTACAACAAAGAAGATGGGCAGCTAACATTCTACCCCTGCTATGCTTCTGAAAAACAAAACAAAACAAAAAAAACCCTTGTGTTCTCTTAATTTCTACATTGGCAGGTATTCATCAAGCAATCGAAAGACAAATACCTCGGAGAGCAGAGTGTGCCTATCACAGCCAAATGACATCATGAGGAGCAGGCTGTGCCAGGCAAGTTTAATTTCCTCCGACAGAGTGGCAGGCGGGGAGATAAGGCTCAAGCCACTGGTGCTGTCAGTTCCCTGATGCTGAAGGACATGTCAGATCAGCGCCACAGAAATGACTGGGAGCCAGGGGCACCTGCAGAAGGGCTCGCCTGGCCCATCACTGACACACAGCAGAGACACACGGTCATATATGACACTCACAGAAAGTCTTGTGCCAAGAGTGCACACACAGATACAAAATGCACCCCAGACCCCCACAGACACATAGGCGGACCCATCCGTACACAGAGATACACAGGAAGACATACAGAGAGCACAGAAATACAGTCACACATGCAGGTCTTCAGGCGCACACACGCACACACTCACCCTCCTCTCTACATCTGAAAATGTAGAGAGTAGATCTGAAAATGCATGAACACAGAGGGAGGTGTACACACATACACACCTTCACAGGACTAGGCACAGGCACATGTATACTCAGAGACACAGCCACCACCACAGCTGCCGACGCTCCCAGAACGCTCCCCTTGCTATCCCAGAAATACATCCTTCCCTTTTCTCTACTCTTACTATCTCAACCCCCACCCCCTGCCAGCATGTGGCTGGAATCGTACCGTTGTTAGCAATTCCTTTCATGGACAGAGCTTGTCCCTCTCCTGGAAAATGAATACCTCTGGGTGTCCAAGGGTTTTCTTAGCCTTGTCTAGCCTGACAGCTTCATCCTGAGGCGGGAAACGCACCTGGCAGAGGTTAGAAAGGACACGGCGTTTGGCGTCAGGCTGGTCTGTGTTCCAGCTGAGGCTCAGGGGCTCAGGGGTTCAGGCCTCTGCGTGTGGCAAGCCTCTTCGCCTTTCTCAGCCTCGGTTCTTCTCTGTAGAAAGGGTTGGTAACCCCTGTGATGGGCCCGTTGGGCTGGAGCCCTCAAGACTCCAGTGCTCCCTGAGGAATTGTCTATGCCACTTAATTATAATTGTTTCAGTGTCTGTCTCCCTTGCCTAGCTGGAGCCTAGCACAGTGTCAAGCACATAGTAGGTGTTCAGCAAATACCTGTGAAATGCATAAATTGGACAAGTCTATATCCTCAGTGTCTAACATAGGGTCTAGTATAAAGTATGTGCTCAACTAAACCTTGTTGGGGGGTGTAATACATGAAAGTAGAATCACAACCATAGACCACGTTCTGATTCCATGAGGCACATTTATTACTTCATTTCATTGTCTCTGTGGCATGAAATAGGCACTCATTTATAGATGAGAAACCTGAGACAGAAGAAGTCAGCTGAGTCACCAAGGGTTACCAGCTTCCTGCAGTAGTAATTCAAACCTAGCCCTCGGTTCCCTAAACCCACACTGGAAACACAACCATAGGCTCTATGAACAACTGCATGAATAAATATTTTCCCCGAGTGACACAACTCAATGGAGGACTTCTACTGCAGACCACTTTCTCCAGGTGTGCAGATACCCCTGAGAATGGATTGTCACCTGGTCTGCTAATCCCAGCCTCTCAGAGCCTGCCCCAGGATGCATTTAGAACAGATCACAATCCCAATGCTCCCTGGACTAGCATTTCTCCCTTCTTCCTCTCAGCTAATATATACATATAATAAATAACATAACAAAATGCATCATCATATATTAATAAGCCTGCATATATTAATATAGAACATAGTTATGCCACACATTATATATTAAATATAGTATATGCAGTATATATACATATGTGCATGTATATATATATGTGGTTGTGCTCACCATTTTTTAAACATGAAGCCATTCTGTCCTGTGTTGTTCTTTTATGTTTATGTAAACCACGGGGCTGCATCCTGAATCTGTCAAATCTGTTTTCCTTTCTCTCCAGTGCTGGTACAATCTGTGGGTTTGAAACTCAACCAACCTGTAGGCAATTAAAGTACTTTGCATAACAACTGCATCTGGCAGTGACCAAGGCACACTGGCTGAGAATCTTGCAGATCCCAAAAGGTTCCTGGCTTGTGTCCTTCCTACTTCTGCAAGCTTCAGCCACTCAGGTCTCCTCACCCCCATTTCCCTGAAAAGGGAGCATCTGTGAAGCATCTTTGCATTTGTCCAGGGCAGGCAGAATGAATACAGGGTGGAGTCATCATCATCTTTTCCCATGAAAAAAATACAAATGCTCAAAGATAGTGGCTGCCTGGAGGGGCCAGGGCCAGGGCAGGAGGGCGACTCACAGCCAGCCAGGCAGCCAGTTTCCTTCTTCTACCAGCTGCTCCAAGCCTTACAGCGTCGTCGCCAGGCTCAGGAGCAGAACAGAGGGAGCCAGGGGTGAGAAGGCTCTAGTTCTCGTCGTTTGAACCCAAAGATGACACCGGTGGCTTTTAAGAGAATTTTTCTTGTATCACTCTCGTTTCCAACTTGTGAACTGTGTTTACCACTGTGTACAGAGCAGATTTAAAAAATAAAAGAAGAAAATATGTAGTAGCGAAATAATTCGTTTTTTTCTACTCTTATTACCTCAACCCCCACCCCCTGCCAGCATGTGCCTGAAATCCTACCGTTAGCGATTCCTTTCATGGACTGAGCTTGCCCCTCTCCTGGAGAAATGATCATATAATAAAGGAGAGGGCTACTGGTACATGATAGCATGTCAGGGGAGACTGGACTCTCTCCATTTCAGAGGTGCTGAAAGGGCATCTTAGAGAGAGAAAGCAACCTACCAGACATTCACAGAAATGCCAGGTTTCAAACACAGGTCTATGAGGCCCCAAAGGCTCTTTCACATCTCCCCTTTGCCTTCCAAATATTCTGCCATCCTGCTGAAAGACTGCTGGACACACCACACTTTGTCCACATTGGAATTGCAAGCGCACATCATCTCAGTGCCAGGGCCAACACTCTAGCAGCGCGTTTCATCAGAGCATGGTCTGGGGCACAGGAAGTCGAACATCTAGAATGCAAGACCCATCTTGATAGCAAGAGGACCCAAAGCCCACAGCAGAGGCTGGTCCAGGGCAGGGGTGGGGGGTGGAGAAGGCGGGAAGTGATAAAGCAAGAGAGCAGGAACCAGGTCCTAGGAGGGATGGCCAAGCCTCAGTGTTCTCTTCGGCCATCTTCAGCTGTGTGTACTGATGCCACCATCAGCATGATTTTTTTTTTTTTGTCATCTGCTATTGAAAACATCCCAGTTGACTACAGTCAATAACAACTATTAGAAAGCAGAGTTTCCAAGCTACCTCTTTCACATACTTCTGATGTGGGCTTTTCTGCTCCAGAACTTTCTGCTGAGGTTTAGAACTACCAAACCAAGAGATTCTTTCCCTGCAGGCACCTGACTCCAAACTGGACTTCACACTAACCCAACACTTTCCTCCTCTCCAATCTTGGGGTTCCTGCCTGATTACTTGCAAACTGACACCATTAGCAGTCTTGGAGTCCTCCTGGAACCTCAGCTCTTTGTCTCCCACAGCCTCTCAGACTGGGGACCCATTTCCCAAACCCCACCTCCGTCTCCCCAGGCAGGCCTCATGTTTGCCTGCCTGGATGGCCACAGCCGGCTCCTTTTCCCCTGGTTCTGTGTCTCCAGCCCGCTCTCCACCCTGGCCCGGGAGAATGTTCTACAGCACAAAGCCGGCCATATCACTGCAAGCCTGAAAATCCTCCCATGGGTCTACATTTCCTGAAGATAAAATCCAAATGCCTCAGTCTGACACCCAAGACCTTTTGTTACCGGATCTCTGCCTGCTTTTCCAGCCTGCTCTGCAGCTAGGCCTGGGGACACGGCCTGGGCTGCCTTCACCCAGACCCACCGGTGGCCACTCAGAAGCCAGCGTCCACACTCCCGCCGCTCTAGACGGGCTCCACTGTGTGCGGGGCTGCCCTCTGCTTGCTCACCCACTCCTGCCCACCCGAGAGCCAGCTCTGGTTGCCATGATCAGCAGGATGGCAGGCGGCCTC